>JAQQZT010000005.1:5935267-5947447 GCA_030068275.1 Clarias platycephalus | reverse complement strand
CGTTGTTTCGTTTCACTGTGTACTAACTGTATATGGTTGAAATGACAATAAAGCCTTTGAACTTGAACTTGAACTGAACATTTAATTAATATATGAGTAATGAAAAATTAATATATCAATGTTTCCCTAAATGATTTTACATTTTCATAATTTGAATCTAAAATAATTATTTTATTGAAGTTTCTCATTATCATGTGACGCCATACAAAATAAAAAGTAATTGATTACAGTTTTTTTTTATTAATTCATTAAAATATCTTACAGATAATTTGCACCATTTCAAGACAAAGCTTTTTTTTTATATATATAAAATATATATATATATTTATTCTAATTCTAGGTAAGATTACTTTTTTTACCATTAAAAAAAAAAAAAGATTTTCCTAAATATTCTGAAATTTGATCTTATATTAAAAGAAACTCTACCGTATATTAAACTCTATATTTTAAAGACACTCCCTCCAGCTTGTGTGTTTCACGTAACGGAGCTGCCTCCTGCTTTTTCATCTCATGTTAAGATACGGTTATGAGAGAGGGCTGACGTTGCTGACCGTGAGATTGAGGACTCATCTTTCACATGGAGTGAATAAGATTAGAAAAGACATTTGGACGCTCAGCACTCCTGCTCAGTCATCTTGGACAAATACGGGCCTCTGCTCTCGTCGTCCAATCATATGCGTTTACAAATCTAATCTGGACGTAACCATTAGGATGTGGTAAGGCCAGAGCTCTCATTAAACCTGACAGCGAGAGAGAGAGAGAGAGAGAGAGAGAGAGAGATTCAAATAAAATTAAATGGGTGTTGTGATGGATAGGGGACTGTCTTCTTGCTCTTCTTTCTAGGAATTTCAGAATCTCTGCCTCTGTCTAGGCAATCTCTGTATCTCGCTTTCTCTTCATTTTATTTATATATTTTTAAATCCCATCCACAACTCCCTCTCTCAATAGCTTCTCATTTTTTTTATGACTTTCCATTTTTTTCTGCAGCTTTCTCTCTCCATTGTTCATTAGATGAGTTGAATCTCATTAACTGCATTCTGTTTTTCATGCTTAGCCACAGGTTGGAGTAATATGAGAACTCGGATTAGATTATTCCTTTATAAGATTCAAGATTCAAAAGTGCTTTATTGGCATGATAAATATTTAATAATATTTATATATATCCACAAAATAACAGGAGTAGGTGATAAAAAAAATACAAAAAAACAGAATAGTATAGAAAGAAGGCGGCACGGTGGTGTAGTGGTTAGCACTGTCGCCTTGCACCTCCAGGGTCCGGGTTTGATTCCCGGCCAGGCTCGATTCCCGTCTCTGTGTGCATGGAGTTTGCATGTTCTCCCCGTGCTTGGCGTGCCGGGTACTCCAGTTTCCTCCCACAGTTCAAAGATATGCAGGTTAGGCTAATTGGCGTTCCCAAAATTGCCCGTAGTGTGTGTATGTGTGTGTGCCCCGTGATGGATTGGCACCCTGTACCCTGGTGTACCCTGCCTTGTGCCCTAAGTCTCCTGGGATAGGCTCCAGGCCCCCGCAACCCTGAATACAGGATAAAGCGGTATAGACGATGAGTGAGTGAGTATGGAAAGAGTAATAATAAATAAATCTATATAAAATAAAAGGGTACAGACATTTAGTTAAAGTAAGCCTCTTGCTACTTTGTCTGCACGGCACAATGTCAAAACTTAAGCAGGGGTCAATACACAGTATTTTTCCGCAATAGAATGGACTGACAGACCTCCACTTACAGTATAATGGTCTGACTTATGAAATATTCGACTTTACAATGGGGTGGAAGTGTTATGCATTCAGTAGAAAATTTACTTTAATCTTTATCAGAACCAAACCGTGTCTATCTCTCTCTCTATTTCTCGATGCTAGGCGTTCTGGACAAAAAAAAGAGTTACACATTTGATGTTTTCTCACCAGTTGTGCAAAATGTGTTGAATAGTTTCTGAGTTACTCAAACCAGCCAGTCTGGCACCAACAACCATGCCATGTTCAAAGTCACTCATGTTTTAGTGATTCTGATGAGTGATGTGAACTCTAGCTGTTGATTTGCGCTTGCATCTTTTTACGCATTGTGCGGCTGCAACATAACCGGCCATGTTAGTATTAAGATCATGTAGGCTTGTTAGCCAGCTTTATGATATTGTCTACTTGTCTACGTATGTTCTAATAAATGAGAGATTTGCGTGGTCTTTGTTAAGCCCACCGTGTATGGTTATTCATGTGCCTTACCGGAGAACACACTGGGAATTTTGGAGAGAAAACTCTTCACGGTGCGAATCGGGATGCCGTTCTTCTCGTCCTGCATCCGAGCTATCAGGTCTTCCATCTGAGAGAGACAGAGAGTGACAGAGAGCGAGACTTGAGCATCATAACACACAACTCCGTTAAAGGCAAAACTCACACAGAGCTGAAAATAAAAACAAATACTAAAAACTAAATTACTAAACAAGAAAAGATCCCATTTTTGAAGCAAGTACACTTTCCAAAAAATGCGGCTCGGGCAAGGCACCAAGTCAGCTTCAATAGAGTCGCTATGACTTTTCCTCTTTTTATTGGGTGCCATTACTTTTATCCTATTTCAACGGTTGGCTTCATTTTCATATACGTCTTTAATATGAACGTTCTTCTTTTAATTTATTATTAAATAAGTGTTTCAACCTTGACAGATATGCGCCAATCAACAACATTGGTCACCAACTAACACATTAGCAAACTGGTGACATGATGATGGGCACCCAAGGCTCACTCATGCCCACAGGGCCCAAAGCCCAGCCTGTCCAGTCGGATCCAACGGGAAAAGCCGATGTTGTACAAATCTCCAAAAACGCCAACGCTGTCCAGAAAAGAATTGCACCAGAACACCCAGTGCACCACTGAGAACGGGGCCCAGCCAGCAGAGAGCCCACGAAGCTCTAACCCAGGCTCCAAACTCCCGAGATCCCAATCTGATCGAGCATGCATGGGGTGAACCGATCCATGGAGGCCCCACTCCGCAACCCACAGCACCCATAGAATCTGCTGCGAGCGTCCACTTTTCAGACCCAACAGAACACCCTTAGAGGCCCTACAGAGCCACCCCGGGGGCACAACTGGAACCCAAAACCTACTGTTCTGGGTTAATGTGTAATGTTAATGGTTCTAAAGTTCTGGCTGTGTAAATAATCTGTATATTTGTGTAATTGCAGGAACTCGTGCCAGGCAAATGTACTGTAAACCGTGGATGTTTTTTCCAGCCTAACTGGATTGAACCGACTAACAAGACTCATGTAAATGATGTAGAAATAAATTTCATCCGACCAAGCTTGACAAATAAGACTTGATAAGTGCTAGCAGATTATTCATCCATAGCCCAGAGCTGTTTGGTCTCAAGGTCATGATGAACAGACAGAACAGAAGTATCTCCAAGAGACGCCAAACAAAACGTTAAAACATGAGCAAATGAATACAATAAAATACACAAGCAAACCCACTGTGTACATGTTCACAAACAGTTATACTGTATTTACATCATCAACTTTGACATGTCTGACGATACATGTGGCTACGTATAGCAGGTCGGAAACCAGTAGAGGTCAAGGACGCGCTTTGGCTTTTTGCTTCACTGGCTTTGAGTAGAGATGACAGAAAAATATGTGATGTCTTTTTTTTTTCACCCCCGATTCTGTCCCGGAGGGCCACGTCAACACAGAACGGTGTGTCAGTGCAGGCTGACAAACACCATCATGACACGTAATTCGGTCAGGATACTGCGCCGCTCAAAACAGCCCAAAACAATTCGCACACCGCCTCCGCTTCTGCCATTCCTCCTTGGCTCAGGAGAGAGAGAGAGAGAGAGAGAGAACAGGCAAGAAAATGGATAAGTGCATACAGTTCCATCCGAAAAATAAATGTGAATTGTGCATCGGACAGCATGACAAGCTTGCTAGCTGATCAGTTATGTAGCAGGTGTGTATTTAGCTGTATTGTGCAAGCGGGGGGGAAAAATGCGAAACAGCAAATTCAGTAGAGTGGACTGATTATTTAATTGTACAGTATGCAATCGACTAAAAGTAAAACGCATACAAACACACACACACACACACACACACACACACACACACATTTTCTACATCGCTTGCCGGCCTGCTGGTTAAACATGTTAGTGCTAATTGAAGCCAACGAGAGCACTTTGAATTCCTCACTCTGGCAGTGTGCTAATGGATGTCTCATTAAAGGAGAGAAGAGAGACAAAGAGAGATTTAAAAGGGGACGGGATATTCAAGGACATTTTAGCAATGAGAAACAAGAGAAACATGCAGGCTCAGAACAGAAGACTTTAGGTGTGTGTACAGTACATGCATCTGGGGATGTAAGATAACAAGACTTTAACGACTAAGCACAAATGTATTTTGTGTAAAAAAAAAATAAATAAATAATAATAATAATAATAAAATTAAATATATATATACAGTATATACACACACACTCACTCATCGTCTGTACCGCTTTATCCTGTATTTAGGGTCGCGGGGGGCCTGGAGCCGATCCCAGGATACTTCATTAGATGCACAAAGGGCACACACACACACTACGGGCAATTTGGGAACGCCAATTAGTCTAATCTGTATCTCTTTGGTCTGTGGGAGGAAAACCAAAAGTACCCGGAGGAAACCCACCAAGCACGGGAAGAGCATGCAAACTCCATGCACACAAAGACAGGAATCGAACCTGGACCCTGGAGGTGCAAGGTGACAGTGCTAACCACTACATCCCTGTGCCGCCTATAAAATTTTATTTTTTACATACAGGGTAAAAACCAGGGCTTAGCTTAAATCAGCCATTAACCCAGCCACTACCTTCTCTTGAATGTGGCATCACACTAAGACTAACACTTTTCTTTATTATAAATAGTGAAATAAGACACCTTTTTAGGTATAATTTTCAAAAAGAGTCATTGTGGCAGTGGGAGTGAGAACGATCCCCGGCTCTGACTAAGCGGAGGAGTTTTGTAGAAGGAGTAGATGATGTGTAAGTATTTACACCTGCGTGCGGTTTATGGCAGCCTATTTATGTGCACGCTCTTTTCCAGTAGGCTGCCAGACGCCAGAGAGAGATGAAGTGAACCGTATCCGCCCTTTCCTGAGCTGAGCCGAGTTGAAATTTAGCCGAGCAGTGGGACAGCGAGTTTGATTTTGATGTGTGTGTGTGTGTGTGCATGCATGCATGCGTGTGCTTGAGGACCAAAAAAGCTTTGTGCTTAAAAAGCGTCTAGTGAAAAATAAAAAAGCGAGAGAGACAAATAGCTCGGCTCTTTTCATTCCCTGCCTCCTGAGACCTTGTTACCAGTGAGGTTATTACAGGACACTTCTATTCGCACCTGTTTACACTGATAGTCTAAGGTTCTTCAACCCCCTGTGCTGTATTAATACCGCTATCATCAGACGCCCTTGTTCTTGTGTAAATGTACTCTAGGCGATTCTTGGTAACAGAAAAGTACCACACTTGTCTGGACACTTGTCTGTGCGCGCACCACAGCCAACAGATTCTCATCAGAAGTGGACCTCTCAGCCATTACTCACACTCGCACTACCGAACTGCTAAAATATGCCTAACCAGATAACAGAAAACTAAGAGTGAATCAACAACAAGATCAAGATCAGCTCCTTAGGTAGCTCTTGGTAGTTCCTAAGGCGCTACGCATTTCTGCGGTGACGGTGATACTATGTAAACCTGAATGAAAGTGACAGCTTTGACGAGAGCTCTACGCAACTGCCAGTGAGTGTGAAATTAGCCCGAAGTGGTGCTCCAGGAATAGAAACGGGCTATCTGTTCGGTCTTCTGGACACCTCAGGAACACGTCACCGCTGCAGCTGATTAGGACGACAAAAGAGTGGGAGAGTTTTCCGGCTGTCTGATACCCGATACGACACATAACAAGAACGAGGTGCGACTGGAAATGAATCAGTACCTTGCTGAATGGAAAGGGTACTCTGTTACCATGAATATCATCGAATTCTCAATTAGAAGGTTTGTTTTTTATAGCAGTTGGTACTTGTGGTAAAAATGGTCTGATCTGACTTAGCATGCACTCCAGGATTTCAGTTTTTACTTCACATGTAGTTAAACAGAGTCTTCATCTTCATCTGCCGTTGTCGACAATGGTTTTCAGTGAAGGTAAAGGTCTCAGTGACTGGATTATGATTGCTGATGCTAGATGTAGTCTAGCATGTACAACATTGTAAGGATCCCATATTAACAGGTTTAAAAAGAATGCCTGGGTCAAAGCGTAGGGTACAGCACCCCTGGACCAGATAGGGTTAAGGGCCTTTGCTCAAGGGCTCAACAGTAGAAGCCTGGCAGTGTTGAGTCTTGAACACCTCGACCTTCCGATCAGTAGCCCTGCAACCCATGGCTTCATAACTGATTAAGCCACTACTGCCCTATTTGCAGACAAGGTGAGGTCTCTAGTCAAGTCAAGTGAAGTAGGCTTTTAATGTTGCTTCAACCATATACAGTTCAGTACACAGTGAAACGAAACAAGGTTCCTCCAGGACCAAGGTGCTACTGACAACATAAATTAACAACATAAATTAACAAACAAAAAAACTAACTGGCTAACTTGGAGACCTACTGTAATTATCCGGCTAGCTGGGACAGGACAGATTGACATTTTAAGTTGAACAGAGAACTATCTAAGTCTCTAAACGAAAGATATGGTGGTTCCATCATCTGACACTGAATACATAGTTAGCTTTGGACAATCTATTAATTCGTTTATCCACTTTTAGCAAAAAAAAAAAACATTGTCACAAAGCAGCTTTAAAGAGATTAACGTCCAAACGAGCGGGAACTGATAGCAGCAATGCAAAGATGAGATGACAGGAGGAAGAAACTTTGAGAGGAACCAGACTCAAAAGGGAACCCATCATCATCTTAGATAATAAGATTATAAATCATTATAAAATACAGGGTCATTCATTTATCTTCCTTCTGCTTTTCTTGATGGGGTCATGATGACAGCAGGTTGAGAATTCCAGCCCAGACTTCTATTTCCCCAGACACAGATTACACCAGCTCCTGTGAGATCACCAGATATTCCCAAGGTGACTGTGAGATATACTACCAGTCGAAAGGATATACCTTCTATCTCCAAGGTCTTTCCTGATTTTTAACTCTTTCTACGTTATAAAACAATGCGGAATGGATTCAAAATATGCAATAATCTCCTTTAAACAATTGATATTGATAGGTGTCTTCTAGTTATGCTCTGTAAAGCCTTCATAATGGCTCTAATCTGAGGTGCTGCTACTATAATTAGTGATTTTTGAGGCTGGTAACTCTAAACGAACTTAACCTCTGCAGCAGGGGATGGGATGGTCTTCATGAGAACCAGTTTCATGGTGCATGATGGGTTTTGCAAATGTAGTTGACCAGGGGGCATCTTTAAGGATGCCCAAACTACCACAACTATCACAGAGAGTAAGCTCTACAACCCTGAGGTGACGCCTCATTTCAAGGGCCTTTTAGTTCACATGTACTGTAACCACCCTAAGCATAAAGACATATGTCTCAGTCCACATATCTTTGGGGTTTCCATGTAGGACCATTCAAGGCAGAAGAAGGAAGGTCAGAACTGCAAAATCTCCACCTGCCCATGCCCATGAGCCCACTATCAACAATTCAATCTTAACCTGGCTAGCCTGACTCATCGTTAGGTGAAACAGGCCATTTCTAGCCATAGACATGTCTCAGGTACTTATTGAGTGCTTTATCATCTCAGTGTCCAACTAAGGGAGTACTCAAACTTACCCTTGCTGGTTGACCCCTGTAGATCATCACAGATCAACCAGAATGCATCTCAGCCACTACCAAATTCTCCCACACAACAACTGTCTTCCTATCTATTGCCATTAAAGTTCAAGTTCAATGCTTACCTCCAAAGCCAAAAACAGACCAACCTGAAGGCACTTAAATTCCACTTAGCAACATGCTCCACTCGAGATTCTAGCACAAAACTGCTTAACCTATCATCACTCTAGAAACTAGAAAGACATGCATCAAGACTGTGAGCATACCTAACTGTTATCTCTCTCTCTCTCTCTGTCTGTCTGTCTGTCTGTCTGTCTGTCTGTCGAGCTGCACATTGAGCTCCTGAGCTGCCAGTGATCCAGACCCCCTCTCCTTCTTCCTGGTGCCCCACTTCTGGTTGAAGATCTCCTCACATGAAGGCCCCATGTGGTCTGCTTGGGATGCATGTGGAGACTGGGGACGGTTCCATTTTACCATGAAGATGTTTTAAGACTGATACAGACAGCTGTTCTCTGATAAATTTCGACTGCTGTTGCTCAATAGTTCAAGGACTGACATTCCTCCAAACAGTTTTGTACCTGAATCTTAAATAATGAAAGCCGAGTACATATTAACCTCTCTTGTAATACTGCACTTCCAGCCTCGTAACACTAAGTATGACTGCAGATCAATTCCTGCAATCTGACATCATCCAAATAAGAATGGGTTCCCTGTTGTGACTGGTTCCTTTCAAGGTTCCTTCATATTTCCATCTCTGGGAGTTTTTCCTTGCCACATTCGCCCTCGGCTTGGTTATCAGGGACCATCTGATTATTTGGGTTTATACACATTTACTCACACATTTCAAACTAATTTCCCTACTTTTCTTTTAATTCTGTAAAGCTGCTTTGTGACAATGACCACTGTTAAAGGTGCTATAAAAATACAATTTAATTGACTTGAATTGTGTTTTCTGTGTCCAGGGCCCAGGTGGTGGAATACGCTCCCCCCTAGCTATGGTATGAATTATTTATTTAGCTATAAATGGTATGAAAGTCTGCGCACACTTTAGTGTACAAAATGACAAATTACTTTCTCTCTCAGGGAACATATTTTGTTGTTGTTGTTGTTGTTGTTGTTAAAAAATGTATTAAAGAATAAGAGTCTTGTAGAACAAGTACTCAGATTAGAGTAATAAAGCAAGACTGCAAAACTTCCTTTCTTGAATAGGATTTGCTCTTAAAATGTTGCTTCATCTCTACTTTTTTTTATTGTGGACAATAAAGCACTTTATAATAAAGGCCTGTGTGTATAAAATTCAGTTGGCCTCCTTTGATCAGTCTCGAGTGTCCTGCACAGTAGTGATGGGAAGTTTGGATCATTTTAGTGACTCGGTTCTTTGAATCTCGTTCATCAAAATTAACAAATCTTTTTTTGAGTCATTTAGTTCATTTGGTTCTTTTAATCAGAAATAAAACAAAATGTTACATTTTCAATAAACAGAACCCCAGCATGTCTACATACACAAATTTTTAAATGAAAAAAAAAAAAATAATGAAAATATTACAATGCAGCTAAGGACATATTATGATAAACAGAATGAGCGTCATATCTTCTAGTCCGAGTCGTTCATTCTTTTGAATCTATTTCACTGCGTAGCGTCTACGGTAGCCGCGTGACAAAAGAACGAACGACTCGGACTAGAAGACTCGTTGAGAAGAACCGCTCAATTCTGTTTCCGGTGTATTACAATGCATAGCGTCTATGGGAGTCACGTTACACGAGAACAAACATTTCGGACCAAAAGACTCAAAGGTAACTACTCATTTCTGTTTCCTGTACATAACCTACGGAGATTTTGCGATGCTTTGCGCATGCGCGCCCAGTAGAAAATGAGCGAATCGCTCTCTGAGACTACTCGTTCTTCTGAGTCACGTTAAAGACTCGTTCAAAAAGAACAAATCGTTCATGATCGCTACTGCACAGAGCCATGACTTAACTCAACAGAACCTGTTTTAGCTATTGTTTCTTGCTAAACCAGGATAGACATTTTTTGGAAAAAGTCATACATTTGTTAGCAGTAAAGTTTCAGTGACAATCATTCTTTTTTTGACAGTTTTTTCAACTTTTCTCACATGCCTCGTTTCATTTTAATGGGATTAAATTAGCATTTTTAAGTACATCGCTTATAACTCTATAGGGACTTTGTTAGCAACATAAAAATGTAGACTTCTGTGTGTTGTTGAAGCTAGTGCTAAGAGACGCAGAGAAAAAAGGGGGAGAGCAGGAAAACAGATGTAGTGGATCTACGTAGCATAAATGCATAGATTAAATAATACAACACAAGTTACAACACAATAGTAGAGAAGAAAAGAACAGATGTTTCAGGAGCGATACAAACAATATGCTACATGCAATACATGTAAGACAAGCTTCATGCAATACATGTTGGCTTATCAGTAGAAACTGAAGTATGCATAAAGATTGGGATTTTATTATTTTTTTAATCTTCCCTTGGATACGTGCCTAGTCTTTAACACAGCGGCAGATGCCATTGGACATGAAACTTGCCTTATAATTAGAGCCAAATCAATAATTCACTTAGCGCTAATGGCAAGGCATTTGTAGCAACATCTCTCACAAAAAAACATCCCTTTAGGCTTTAGCTTTTATCAGTTGTGTTTTTATTCTGCAACGTTCCCTTCGGCTCTGTGCATCTCTGACAAAACCTCGCTTAGCCCTGTGTGTGTGTGTGTGTGTGTGCGTATGTGTGTGTGTGTGTGTGTGTGTGTGTGTGTGTGTGTGTGTATGGTTTTGCCATTTGCAATAAAAGGCATTGTGGGCTAATTTGGAGAGCGAGGCACATTGTGAAGCTCGGAGCATTCTGTGCGTGGGTTCAGGAGACACACACACACACACACACTCAAAGCAGAACAGGAGAGAAGAGACACATAATGCACCGGGAGAGAACAGGAAGAATGTGTCTGCTCAATTACTCCTCATACCGGTGTTGAAATGGGTTCCAAAAGATGGCGAAGGGTTATTTATAACACTTATTAACAAAGGCACAGCACTTTCCACTGCTCACACTCTCATATTCACACCTTAACTACAGGGCTGTGAGGGAATGGGTATTGCTAGAAGGTACCGGCGTGGCTGGCTACATTTAAAATGGATCTTTTTATACAGTATATGCTTAGACAGGAAGAAGGAAAAACTAAAGCTCAGTGTGTGAGAGGTAGTTTGAGAAATTTGAGAAAGAGGAGTATAGATTACAGATGGATGGATGGAATGATCATTTTAACAGACGGCACTTTCAGAAAGCGCACACAAACTATATTATAAAGTGGAAAGAATTAAACAATATTATTCATACCTGTTCAATATTATCCAAATTCGATTATATCTTCAAACCTTTGTGGATACGCAACCGGAAGAATGACGAATCAGCATTCGACCGACACGCAGAGTGATGTCTCTGTATGCCACATTTACCCACAATGGACCTCTCTCCCTCTGAACAACAAACAACAAGTTGTTGGATATTTATGTGTCGTACTGAAATTAACTTAGTCCTGAATAGTTCAGTGAGGCCCCATGACGACATCATCAAAACACAGAGCATTGACACGCTCTTTACAGTCATCAGGATTTAAACTGAGCAAAAAGACCTTGTTTTTACTTCAGTTAGGAAAAACTAGCATTATATATACAGTCGACCCCCGTCTCAGTCGTTTGTAGATTTTTCCTTAGAACCTACAGTAACTAAAATTGTTTATGGAAACCGCCGCAATTTTGCAGAAATTGAAAAAATTTTAAATATTTATTATTAATTAATTTATTTAGATTTTGTAATTTATGCTACAAAATATAATTTTCCATGTGTTTTAATGCTAACCTATTAAGAACAATATAATTTACAAATTTTGTAACATAAATATTAATGTAAATTCAGCTAAATTTCCATATAAAGTATAATAATGTATAAATTTTTTACTACTGTAGAGAGAACACAAAGCAACCGTAGAGGAAAACGCAGCTTGGGATGGGGAATTATTACAGTATTAACCCTACTAAACACTACTACCCAACCCTACTACTAAACCCTACTACCCAACCCTACCCAACCCTACTACCCAACCCTACTAAACCCTACTACCCAACCCTACTAAACCCTACTACTAAACCCTACTACCCAACCCTACTAAACCCTACTACCCAACCCTACTACCCAACCCTACTAAACTCTACTACCCAACCCTACTACTAAACCCGACTACCCAACCCTACTACCAAACCCTACTAAACCCTACTACCCAACCCTACTACTAAACCCTACTACCCAACCCTACTACCCAACCCTACTAAACCCTACTACTAAACCCTACTACCCAACCCGACTACCAA
>JAQQZT010000005.1:5901975-5918576 GCA_030068275.1 Clarias platycephalus | reverse complement strand
CATTCATAGTTTTGATGCCTTCAGTGAGAATCTACCAATGTAAATGGTCATGAAAATAAAGAAAACACATTGAATGATTGAAGGTTTCTCCAAACTTTTGGCCTGTACTGTACATTACACCACCAATAACAAGGTCAACACCACTAACATCACCAACACCATCAACACTACCGATTATACAGCACCAATAACACCATCATCACCAAAACACCACCAATACCATCAATACCCGCATTTATACAACACCACCACCACCACCACCACCAGCAAAATAATACCATTAACAACAACACTCCTATGAAAACAACATCACCCATAACCCGGCCAGCACCACTACTAACATGAATAACACTATCACTTTTACAACATGGGTAACATTATTATGGAAACCAAAACAACACCAGTACAGTGTACTACAGTATCAGTACCCCAATAAATAACAGCAAAAACACAACCAACACCAGTACACCACCAACATCATCACCAACGCCAAAACAACATTATTGCTGCAACCAAATTAACACCGAAAGCATTAACAACCCCCATCAAGGTGGAATCAACACCACCATCAACTATGATGGAAAAAACATCAAAACTACTACCAAAATAATATCAGCATTAGAACTAAAATATCAGGCATATCACCATCAGACACTAAAACTGCATCAAGATCAAGAGACGTAAACCAGCAATAACGTCTCCAGCATTGATATTAACATTAACAACACCACCAACAGCTAATTTAACACCAGCAACAATCATCACCAGCAGGCTGTATGGGGCCAAATTGGATTTCCAGTTGTTTAAATGTCAACAAGGTTGTAATGAAGTAAAAAGGTTTGCTGATGTCCGTAGAACAATACTGCAAAACGGAAGTGTTGATTTAAACCATGTTAAATTAATAACTGTGAGATTATATTGGTTTGTGTGTATTATAACGTTAGCACAGCATCTTCTCCAGGATGTGGTTGTATTAATATATTGCATTAGAGGTTTATGGATAATTGATAAATTACTGATCAGGCAGAGAAATGTCCATGATGGAGCTCATGGGAGTTTTATTCATGCTTATCTTCTAAGCACAGTAACGAGAAATCCGATAGAAAATGGAAATGACCCGAAGTTTAATCGGCTTTTAGCATTTATGACTTTAGGCTGAAAGGCATCATGTTACTGTTTTCAGCAGATTAAAAACTTTTTTTGCAGAAAGTTAGCTCGTATAAAGCTAGCTTGCTAGTCTCTACTTGTATGTTACTATGAAGTGCTGAAACTTTTATTTCAGTTAGCTCAGGTAACATGCTGGAAAAGATAAAAGTCAGAAGAAATGGCATGTTCTAGCCAACTTGTGAAGAATGCTAGCCGCTAGTAAATGGTGTTCTAGCACATGATGTAGTATTGCTAACACTCTGGTTATTTTCAGTTACTCAATATATGTTACTCATGCATTGTCTATACCGCTTTATCCTTTATACAGGGGTGCAGGTGGCCTGGAGCCTATCCCAGGAGACTTAGGGCACAAGGCAGTGTACACCCTGGATAAGGTACCAATCCATCGCAGAGCACACACACGCTCATTCACGCACTACAGGCAATTTGGGAACGCCAATTAGCCTAATCTGCATGTCTTTGGACTGTGGGAGGAAACCAGAGCATGTAGAGGAAACCCACCAAGCATGGGGAGAACATGCAAACTCCACGTACCCAGACCCGAGGCAGGAATCGAACCCGTGTAAGACGGTAGTACTAACTTTACCCAGCACCGAATGAGTACTGTGTGAGTGTGTGCGTGTTACTGTCGCCCCCCTTGGCCATAGGTCATAATTTTTTGCTTCACTAAGACACCATAAGGCAGACAGGGAAAATATGTTCAAACTCACAACACGGTTCAGCTTTTGTCCTTTACACTGTTGTACAAAAGCAAAATGAAATGATTAACGGAAGCGGAACATTTCCTGACATGAACCTTAGGCACCCCTTTCCTAATGACCATGCAAACTCATATCACTGAGATAACGTTCATTGTTTAATAGGTTTAATGGGTGCAATGAAGCCAGCACTTATCATCTGCAAGACAAGTTACCGCTATGAACACTAGCTCCCTTGCTAGCTTTTCTTTTTCTCTCTCTCATCCAATTAATAAGAAAAAAAGACATGCTACTGAGAAATGGGTAAGTGCAAAATCATCTGTCCTGCAGAATTGTGTGTTAACAAAAAGGTAACACTGGAGGCTCCTTCCATTAATGTTGAATGGACCCACTCCAAGCGGTCACAAGTTCCAATGAATGAGCAGTGATTATAGCGAAAGAGGCATTCAAGTCAAAGCAGTACTTTTGATTGTGCAGAATAACAGAATACAGTTCCGAGAGTAAAAACTGCCTTTATTTCTCTAGATAATCCCCTGATACACTAATGCACTTATCCAAGCGCTGGCCTCCCAGGAACTCCTTCAATGGCCTTTTACTTTAATGGAAAAAATGTAAAGGAGTTCTGTTTTCTGTGGATCGATGCAGGACCTCACGCTGCCCACGGCCACTACTTGCACATTACAGGACCTCGGCTGGGAGTTATTGCCACACCCCCCCTGTCCAGTCCTGACTTCGCTCCAAGCCATTTCCGCGTGTTTGTGCATTAGTGTAGGGTAGGATTAGATAGAGAAATCAAGGTAGTTTTCATTCACATAACTTTTCATTCACATTCTGGTATTCTGCACAATCAAAAGTCTCAGTTTGACTTGAACACCCTATTATAATCCTATACTTTATGCTACAGGCCAAAATACTGTCCAAGTCATTCAATCATGCAGAAAAACACACACTTTCTGACCATTTTAATTTAAGACCTGGAAGGCATCCTCTTTAGTGCCTCTTTAAAACGATGTGTCTGCTCTAGTACTGATAGGCCATATGGAAATTAAGAATATCAGTGAGGAACCGATTGTACCAATTCTCTACAGAGGATTGAGAAAGGATCTAGGCTCTGATCATCCCATGTCTGAAGAGATATGTAGAATGTGCATTTGTTAACTTGGATGGAGAGTGGATCCCTCTCACTGCTCTTCCTGGTGCGTGTGTGTGTGTGTGTGTGTGTGTGTGTGTTAGTATAAATGGGAATGAGAAGTGCAGAAAGCAACTGAAGGGTGAAATGAAGAGATAGAAAGTAAACATGAAAAAGAACGACGGGGAAATGATTCACTTTCTCGTGCAACTCAATTGAATGGAGGCCTCATGAAAAAAAAAACTCAATACACTCAGGTGTGAAGTAAAGACCAGCGAAAATGTGCGTGTTCCTCTTGAGTGTCAGTAAGCCATTCATACTGAACATGAATCCATGTCGGAAACACCTCGCATTCCAGGTGGCACATAGAGCGGTGATTTGATATTAATTCTAACAAGCATAATAGAAAAGCTGAATGCGTTCGAGACGTTCGTCAGACGTAATTGTGGCCTGTCGTGTGTAATAAAATACGACGCACACTACAATAGGCATGAATCACACACAAGTCTGTAAACATACACGTCTATGCATACAGTATACAGGTCACGTAATATAGTAGGGTTTTTAATTAAATGGGACCTACTATGCAAAATTTATTTCTTATTTAATAATTTCTGGACGTTTACGTGTGTCTCTGTCTTTTCCATTTTTGACCGTAAATGTGCTTTAATATGTTGTTCAGATTTTCCACCTGGTATGATGTCTTTCTAGGCAAGAAGAAAAAAAAAGAGGGAACAACTTGATTTACTCCTCCAGGGCTCCATAAAAAATTTGGCAGGGGGGGGGACCCTAAAAAAAGCCCAATGCAGCAGGGAAAATGACTCACCTCAAAATAACGCATGACTTTTGATAGAACTATAACGTTGTATATTACGTTCTGATTTGTTGAGAGATTATCTCGATGGTACGAACCAGAACTCGATGGTACGAACCAGGTATCATAGATCATAGCATTCTAGAATCTTTGGTTTGATTCTATCTGACTACCCCCAATCTGACTACTAATTTTTTTACGCATCATGCTGGAATGCTCTGGACCGTTCTGGACCGTTCCAGCAACTTTAACCTCTGACCTGAAACAGAAGGAATTTTAAAGATGCTAGAGCATGATTTTTGTACAGCATGATCTTAGTGTAATTTCAGCTGGTAATTCTGCACATTTTGGAGACGTCTAAGGCTAATTTAAACTTGTTAATGGGTAAACAAGTTAAATATGACATGTATATATTTTACACATACTATTCTACTAACTACTATGAATTCTTTAGTATTTACAATAACACTAAGGTGTGTACTGATAAGACTGATGATACTGAGGAGGAAAGGGGATCAGGCCTAAAGGCTTGTAGCTAAAAAAAAAAAAAAAAGAAGTAAAATCTTCTGTCCCAGTTCCCTTTGAACCTTAAAAGAATTTTCCAAAAGGACAACTGATGAAATTTTCAAAAGGAACATCAAAGGAACGGAGTTACTTTTAGAGGTGATGGATCATCGTTTGTAGCCTTTTCCCCGAAGAACCTCTGGAGGAATGTACAGTTTACGGGGGAAAAAGGTTCCTTGTGGATTTTTCAAGATCACTTTTAGAGTTTATTGGACAATTCATTAAGATCTCTTTATTGCAGATTGGTGTAGGATTACACAGAGAATACTTTAAAGGTTTATCACAGAGGGACAACAAAAGAACCCTAACATGTTCTAAAGACTAGGCAGGTTAATACTGTATGTCTTAAGTCTGGGCAAATTTATTTAATGTTTCTTATTATAAATATTTAAATATAAATATAAGATTTTTAAAAGGTTATGCTGCAATCCCGTGTACCTTCTTCATACAGTGGGAGTCATCTCCAGTGTTTGATTTCGTAACGGGGAACCCCAGGCACAGGGATACACAAGTCAGTGTGCTCTCAGTGCCAGTCCTAAGCATGGATTAAACGGGGAAGGTTGCGTCAGGACGAGCATCTGGTGCAATATCACTGCCAAATCAAATATGCAGATCAGTTAATCTGCCGTGGTGACCCCTAACATGGTTTCTAGAAGCCCAAAAAAGAAGAGAAATAAACATTTTTCAACCTTTAAATTTTGGACTTTTATTGCCAGACATTTTTTGGATACTTTATTTTTCTTATCTGCTAATAGAACACGAATATTTATTTAAAAATGTCTACAAATAGTGTTAATAATTATATTATTCATTAATTGTAATCTTACACATAGCATACACTGCCTGGCACAAAAGATTCCCCACTTGGATTTACTTCTATTGCAAAATGACAGCAGTGATTAACATGATCACAGGATATGTCTTCTGACATGATTGTTTAGGAATTGAGAAGCTACTCCCTGCATCAGTTCGGAATAAATAACCTGTTAACAGCTGAATCATGTTAAAGATGTTACTCTGTTTCAGAAGGGTGCAATTATTGCGTCAAGCAAAGAAAACATTAGTGGAGATTAATTAAACATTTGGTGAAATCATAGCGAAAAGTACAACTCATGGCGATGTTTAATAGTGGAAGTAAGAGCATTTTCACTCAGATAATGCAAAGAGAACTTAATGGATCGGGACTAAACAGCTGTGACTGTGACTGTTGTGAAAACCACTTGTCGGTGAGGCTAATAAAAAAAAAAGACATTGCTTTTTCTCTTTGCTTGGAGCATAAAGAATGGACTGTAAAGCGGTGGAGAAAGGACATGTGGTCCAGATTTACCCTGCTCCAGAGGATGGGTGCTTCAGAGTATGAAGAGAGGTGAGTGAAGTGATGTACTATGGTAGACACAAGTCATGATGGGTTCAAGCCTGTGAGGGCAGTGTTATGATCAGCGGTTGCTTCAGTTGGTCAGGTTTAGGTTCATGAATGTTATGTGGCCAAAAAAAATGGAGGTCAGCTGATGACCTAAACAAACTGAATGATCTTGTTTTTCCATTAATAGATATTTTGCCAGTATCCATTGGGTCCAAATTGTGTAAGAGTGGTTCAGGAAGCATGAGGCATCATCCTCACACATGGATTGGCCACCAGAGTCCATAGAGCCCATTGAGAATCTTTGGGATGTGCTGGAGACGACATTGCGCAGCGGTCCGACTCTTCCATCAACAAAATAATGCGACTCTGGATGGAAATAATTGCTGTGATATTGTGCCATAAGCTTATTAAAATTATGCCATGGCTAATACGTGCTATAATCAAAGCAAAATATGTTCTAACAAAAAAGAGTGTGAGATTTTTTTTCTCTTGGCTGGGCAGTGTATATTTGGCTATAGCAAAGATTTGCACTTTTTATCTCTGTATATTGAAGAAGATTGGGAACAGTGTTTATATCAACAAAGTAATAATGACTGTAGATCTAAAAATTTATATCTGACACAATCATTGTAGTGAACCATCTCTCCTGTACAGTGGAATGCATTTGTATTGACAGATCTTACATCGATAAAAACCCCCAGTGTTGTTAAACCACTTTCAGAGTACTTTTGAGTCCAGACCTATAGAAACTCCCTCGGGTGTTAAATCAACACTGTGGGTGTTAATTCAATACAGGGATTTTGCTGTGTAGGCAGTTGCCATGGAAGATGGTAGATAACTATATTCTATGAGTGTTTATTAAGCCCACAGAAATTACAAAGTAACTAATTTTTCAATTGATTTAAAATTCCTCGCTGTCACATAATGGAACATGGCTTAATTCAACTTATAGAGAATCGGATGTCTTATCAGAGATAATAAGAGATAAAACAGTTTCACATGTGCCAGTGCTAAAACTCATTTAGTTAGCAGCAGTTAGCATGAGTCTTTCTGTAATGACAGCTAGCTTCCCGTCTGCCGTCTTCCCTGACAGATTCAATCATAACAATTCAGCTTATGAGTAAGACAAGTACAACCTCTTTGGTTCATTCATTTGGGACATTATTGAACAGCTTGAAGACACATGACTCAATCTGAAAAGAGGAAGACGTGGATGGAAATGAAGAGAAAGAATAAAACATTTTGTTCGAATGAGTCGACACGTCACATAGAGTCTCAACAAGTGAGTCAGAACAAAAAGATTTCGGGTCTGGCTGACAGCCAAAGAGCTGAGCTTGTTTCCCTGACAGAGAATACTAACAGATCTAAAACCAGAGCACTCTGATTGTCAGGCTGTACGCTTTATACCCACAATGCACCTGCTACTCTACTCTACAAGGCTCTACTCACAGTCCACCTGGTTTACTGAGGACATCTCAACTATATATATATATATATTTAAAAAAAACTAAACAAAAAAAACAAGGTTTTCATTATCCTGACTGTGATGATGAAGGAACACTATCGCTAATAGGTGAAATTTATTATGCTAGAGGCATGCCAGGCCTTTTAATAAGCCCCATATGTAGCTAGCAATGTGTTTAACCCCTTAAATTCCCAGGAGCCATGAGCAGGTTTAGACTTATGGAAAAATCACATACATTTCAGTAATGGGATCATACATGATAAGCATGAAAAGGTGTAATTTATTGTTTTATGATTGCATGTGCATGCAAGTAAACATGAGACCTATATGATCTATAAAATAAGGATTATTTATGCATCAGAAAAATCACGTCTAATGTGTTACATGTACACGTCTACAGGTGAAAAAGGATATTATGGGGAAAAAATCTGGCCACATAAATGTGAAAAAATAATCTTGTAAAAAATGTCATATATTAAAATGTATTTATGGGGCAATTTTTTTATTTATAAAAAATAATGAAAATATGTAAATAGTGTAAAAAAAAAAACCTCATAAAAAGAAAAAAAAAATGCAACGCATGTAAATATATAAAGAAAAATTGAAAGAATGGAATAAATATATATTATGAACAATAAATTAGCATATTATAGCATAAAATATTTTTAAGTATGTACAATACATTTCAAGTTCTAACCACATTTCCTACATGTAAAAAATAACCATGAAAGTAAACAAATGAGAAGAAAATCCATGTAAATGCTAATGAATTGTGTTATGGACGGATATACAGTATTTCACATTTCAAGTTTACTTTGTAAAATATCACATGTGAGATAAAAATGTAATTACAAATTAAAAATTTAACTGAAGCTTCCACAAAAACTACACAGCTCAACCCAAGTTCAGCCCAAGCTCTGGACAATGATACCTATCTAAAATTTCCAGCTCCACAACTCTTGGCTTCTTTCTGAATTTGAACTCATAAAAGCGTAAACGCTGATATAAAGAGCTGTATCCTCAGTCTTACCTTCCTGTAGACCAGTGTGTTGGGAGAGTCATCCATCTCTCCGTTGCTGTTTTGGCTGACATTGTTGGTTTGTGCCATGTTGGCCAAAATCCTGTGCTCAAGAGCTTCTCCAGAAGACCAGCCAACCTAGTGAGGACAAAACAATGGATCAAACAATCAAATCAATCAAACAGACATGACAGTGATCAGAAGGATGTGTGTTTGAATATTAGTCGTTGAACCCTCAGAGTTCAGCTTAGTTGTAGAGGTTTTATAGGTTTAGTTTTTCAGCATTCACTCTTAGAAAAAAGCGTACTAAGGATACTGTTTCTTTCACTGGCACTATGGTGGGGTGGGGGATATGTTCCCTAAAGGACCCTTAGTGTGTATATTTTGCCTCGACAGGTGAAATTGTTAATTCTTTTTACGCATTTTAAAACATTTTAAAGGTACAGTGTACCATACAGCTGTGATGGTACCACTCCAGTGACAAGAAAAGGTTCAGTTAAATACACTGCTGATAATTTGAGGTTTGTAGAGATGAAGCCAAGACAGTCAGTTCCAAGTCCAAGATGACAAGACGAGTACAAACAGAAGGACTAGCCAAGATCGTGTCTGAACCAATGAGAATAAACATATATAGTGTGTGGGTCTGTATATGTGTTCTATAGAACTGGGCTAAAAAAGCCACTGCCCAACTTCTTCTATTTCCTCTTCTTCTTATCATCACAACCAATAATCAATTTTGCTGAATTATTGTACACAGCTCCTACAACAGAATGAATGCTCACTTTGCATTTCTTTTTTTAAATGTACATTTAATTTTTTCCCCCTCAAAATAATTACATAAATAGTAAGCAGAAAGCATACAATTTTAACGGTCTATGAAGTTTTAATTATTGGTCCACTAAATAAATAAATTATAAATATTACAATCTGTATATTATTGTTTTGCAATTTTAATAACATCTTGAAAATAAAATTGACAAAGCAAATGTTACAGTACAATCTTGTGGAGAAGCTCTTAAACTGTTTGCTCCATTCATGAAATTAATTCCAATCAGGAAATTAGAATGGCAAAAAAAATTGTATTCAGATTGTTTTTTTTTAATCAACAGGTAAACAAGGCGGTCTTATAAGACAATAAAAATGAAATCAGAGGAGTTTATATATTTTTTTAAATGGAAGGATAATATAACTCACAAAAATACAGACAGAAATTATGATACTGTATATAAACTCTAATGCATTTCTGCAATGTGGACCTCACTAAAACGTTGGTCTTCATTATGACCCTGGCTGTAACCTATACTTTCACAAGACAACAATCTCCATCTGTATGTCTTGTTTAAAATGCAGGGAACTGGAATCCTTGAGAAATGATAAAATATCCATTTATAATGGAAAAACAACAACAACAACAACAACACAGTCAGTATTACTAGAACATCCTCCAGTATTGAGTAGATGCCCAGATGTGTTAGGAACACCTTTCATGCATCAAGCAATCTCGCCTTGTGCATGTTTCAGCTCATCCACATGCAGAAGCAGTGATCAGTAGAGATGCCTACATATTCATAAAAACAAAACAAAAACACCACCTGTCACCCCCCAGTATCAACATGGCCCCTGTATGTCTTCCCCCACCACCTCCATAAATTCAGCACCTCAGACAGCTCCGAACCCCCCGCAGCGCTTTAAGCCGCTCTGGTTCATTCTTCCACGCGCCAGGGCTCCAGGGCTCGGGCTCGGCTCGGCTCGCGAGGGAGAGAAATAAAGCCTCTGAGATGAAGCACGGTTGACGGATGTGTGTCTGCTGCGAGTCCTCACCTCACACCGCGCCGAGAGGGAATCGGGAGTCCGTCAGCTGGCCGACATGGAAACCCGGGGATCAGGATGATGCATTTGAAGCCGTAAGAATCTGCAGGTCGACGGAGACGAGACAGCGATGCTGCTGAAGGACGCACGAGCACGCGCAGTCCGCACGCGCAGTCAGTCCGCCCCAGCCAGCACCGAGCCCGCGCCACGCAGACACGCGCACACACACAGAGAGAGAGAGAGAGAGATGGTGCTTCATAAAGCCTGAATCAGGGGCATTTAAACATGTGATGCACTGCTGTAACCTGATGCACACAGACTATAAAGAGAAACAGGCAGATTTTTTTTTTGTCAGCATGCAAAGTAGGATAATATTGTACACTTCATATACTGCATTCTGCATGTGTGTGCATGATTGTCATACATGCATATTACTGTATACATGCGCATGTTTCATTTTTTTTGTGTGCTTATTTTTGCAAAAAACCCGAGAATGAGAATGACAGTATGTGAACTAAACTGATCATAATGATGATGACGTTGTAGTAGTAGTGGTTTTCTTCTTCTTCTTCTTCTTCTTCTTATTATTATTATTATATAACTCTTACACTCTCATATTCCCATCAGTCATAATACCGTACAGGTCAAAATACAGCATCTCTCGCTTTTCTGCCTTTTGGCTAAGATCAAGTGTTATGATGCATCACATTCACTGCATTGCACATGTGATAAGGACACAAAGATAGCAAAGCATTTATCAATAAAGGTTGTATTTAAAATAAATGAAAACATTTACACCTCTGATAGCTACAGTAATGTCAACACAAGTTTTTAATTATTTGACAATCTGGACCGATCCAAAGTACTTCATTACATCCTGAAACATCACAGGTGTTCAATGAATGCTGTGGTTGGAGTTTTCCAGTTTCATTATCCATCCATCCATTATATATTTAATGTTAATCCTGTGTAGGGTTGTGGGGAGAAATTACGGAACATAGGGCACAAGGGGAGTACACCCTGGATGGGTTGACAACCCACTGCAGGGCACAAAAACACACACTCACACAACCAAAACTACACTAATACACTACAGGCAAATTTTGAAATGCCAATCAGCACTGGGCTCTGGGCTGAAAAAGGAGCACCTTAAGGTGGAACATGCAAACTCCACAGACAGACCAATTTAAGGCAAGATTCAATCCCCCATCCCTGTAGGTGTGAGGCGAGTGTTAACCAAAAGCCACCTTCATCTTACAGCAGCTACCAGCTACCAGCTGTGTTGTTGTTGCTGCTGTTGTTGTTTCCATACTAATAATACTTATTTAATTTTATTGTACAACCGACACTTTTTGTACAAACAAATATAACGTGTGAACAGATGGATATTTATTTCATACAAATCTTGCTCCTTGAAGTAATCAGCCACATTAGTTCCACCTTTCTCGTGGACTTCTGGATTCCTCAAGTATTAAATACTATAATATACTAGTCTATGCAATCATGCCATATCTTCTGTTTGGGTCAGTACTGAATAGATTCACTGTGCTGGAGAAACTGCTGTGTATGTAAGTTACTGTCTGAGGACCTTACTGATGAAGTAGCACCCTCAGCTGCTCACCACTGGAAGTGGACTTCAGGCTAACCACCACATAGGTTTCCAAACCAAGTCCTGGAGAACCCTCTGTCCTGCAATTTTTTAGTCCTTTCACACTCTCTAACAAACCCATCGAGTCGAGTAATTAACAGCTTGTTTGTCATATTTTGAGTCGAGTTGTGTGTTAAAGCAGAGAAAACACTAAATTGTGCAATAGGTTCTCGAGAAATAGGGCTGGGATTTTGTGGTTGACTTTATTTGCATTGTTTTTTCATTTACCTGAAGTTCAACACCTGGACACGACAACACAAGGATTCCGGGAACATATGTAGGTAGATATATGACAATAATGTAAACCATAGATTATGAGGAAAACATGTTCAGGAAAGAGATCAATCCTGCTAGTGTTTTTATTTTATTTTTTTATTGGAGAAAATGTGCAATAAACTCTGGCATCTATAGTGGAAAGTCTAATCATTAAACTTTGCGTCAGATTAATAACAAAATACAAGAAAGAGTAAGTGGCTTAGTAATTAGCACTGTTGCCTTGCTGCACCTCCAGGATCTGGGTTCCAGCCTTGGGGTCTGTGTGCATAGAGTTTGGATGTTATCCCCACATGCTTGGTGGGTTTCCTCCGAGTACTTCGGTTTCCTGCAGGTTAGACTAATTGGCATTCCCAAATTGGCTGTATTGTTTGAATATTGCCTGGAGGTCCTACCACGGGTGTAAAATGAGAATAAAAACAATGGTAATCATTATTGGCTGCCATGTTCCCTAGCTGGACTACAGAGGTTCCTAGATGGATGGATAGAATAATAATATAGACCAGTGATTATGCTGAAACAAGTCAGGACATGGACCAAACCCTACTTGTGGGTCTGTTTGTTTTTTTCATTTATTTTTCTTATTAATATGTTGCGGAAGATTTGCAATAAACTCTGGCAACCTAAATTGGAAAGTCTGACTGCTTAACCATCAGACTTCATTTTGAAAGTGAATCCAGGACAAAATGCCTAAAAGATTAAAAACAAAATAGAATAAAGATTAAGCACCTTATTTCGTGGTATAATGTTCTTTATATCATATTGTATCCTATATATATTTTTTTGGTGGGTGACTCAGTATGTTAAAGCTCTGAGTTATTGATCAAAAGGTCAACAGTTCTCTGGCAGTTTGCCGGTGTTGGTCCCTTAAGCAAGGCCCTTAATCCTGTCTGCTCCAGGGGCACCATATAATAGTTGACCCCAGCCTACTAACAATGGTGGGATATCCAAATAAAACAGAATTTCACTGTGCAGTAATGTATATGTGAAGAATAAAGGCAGAACTTCACTTATTGGCTATTTAAAGTGATAACTGAGTATAGCATGGAGATATTCAGCTCTAACCCACAAGCTGCACTCTATAAAAGCATTTAAGTGCTTCTTAGTTTCATAATATAACACAACTAATAGGATTTATACGTTTAAAACACTCCTATTGGAATCAAAACCCTAAGATGTACAGGACAGGAAGAAGACATCAGGAAACAATCCAGGCATGCAGGCGTCATCGAGGAACAATTTGATCTGTCCAATCAGCATTTCCAGGAGGCGGGGTTAGACGAAATCCTTCGTTCTGATTGGACAAAATAGCCATCAACGTTTTTCTTCGTTAGACGACAAAATAGCTAAGGACGTTTTAGGATGGAAATGTAAGGAAATAAAGCAGATAACGCCATTATTTAAATAAATAGCTGTCACGATATGGTTAAAAAAAATCATTGGGTTTGGGTTTTGCAAGACGGATTGGCAGCGACCCAAAGTTTAAGCGGAATCCCAAAATGCTTTCGCTGTAAAAGAAAAAAAAAAGGTAAAAAAGTGCACTTGGTAGGGATAAGAATCTAATGGTTCTTTCCGCTGCGTAGGGCACATACGTAGGGAGTGTGGTGTGATTTGGAACACGGACATAGTTAAACTTCCCTTATCCCACAGTGAACGTTGTTTCTCGCTTCGGGAAAGAAACTGGCAGGCGATAGAGGGATAAAATGGTTTCGTGGATTATATCCAGAGTCGTCGTGTGAGTAAAAACTGCCCTTTTCTGCTGTTTTTATATTTGTTAAATATTTGGAAGTATTTTTGAGACTTAGCAGTTGGCTGTCTAGTGAAGTAGTTACACTCAGTATAGTAGCTTGTGCGACCACTTTAATAACAAACACTGTGTTATTATTACAACAGGAGAAAAACTAACTTTTATCTTTATTTTTAGAATGAAAATACAAAACAAGTGCTTCAGATGCAAAGTTTTTTATGCATATATATATTTGCTTTAGGAAAAAAAAAAATATATATATATGTTAAAATGCTTTTGTTTTATAACAAGCATAAATAATCTACATACAGCTGTCTGCTTTACTTTTTTTCTCTAAAGCATCATATATTTAATGCATAGACAATGCAAATGTTATTAGATTGTAATAAACTGTTGATATCTCCAACTACAATTCACTGACAGTTTTGCCCAAGGCTTTATCTCTCTCTCTCTCTCTCTCTCTCTCTCATAGCCCTGTGTAATGTTGTAATGTTACACCCTTTTTTAAGGTCTTAAAAACAAACTTTCAGGCTTTACACTAGTGTTAATGAGAAGAAAAGGTAAATTTTGGGTTTAGCAAAACACCAGGACTGGAAAATCCTGTATTATTATTATTATTATACCTTGCTACCTCCATCACCATGTTGTCTTTGTACACCTGAATGTATAAAAATGCATGCAAGAACAAGGACAAGCTTGTGTCCTTGGGGTTATGGACATGTTAGTATATCTTGAAAAAAGAACAGAAAATAGTCTGGCAGGTCTTACTGTTTCAGTTTTAGCCTATAGGTCACCACTTAGAATAAAACATTCATCTTTTGCTGTATTCAGCATTTTGTTGATTCATCCTGTACTAGTCCTGGTATCGTCCAATGACGTGCTTACAAGAACACCCGTCCCCAGGGTGTGACAACAGTTGTTTTACAATTCTACAAACCAGCTTGTCAGCAACAAACATGGGTCATTGGTTCATCTGTGCTATTCCTATTTCACAGTTTGAGTATTTAAAAAATTGGTTTGAGTATATATGAAATCATAAAACTTTCCTCTAAAAAAAGTTAATATCACATAACCACAAACTCTCGTCTTGCCAGAATAAATAAATTGTATTTATTATATGTTATATTATATTATATAAATAATATTTGTGGACGACAGAGAAGTTTATATGAGTTTGTGGTTATGTGATAGTAACTTTTTTTTTGAGCGGACTTTTATCATTTTATGGCTGTTCATTGTTACCATCATTACAACTCATTACTGATTGAGAAACCGTTTTCCTTTTAGGTCACAGGAATTTGAAATGTTAGAGGGAATGGGGCACTACCTGAAAAAACAAAAAAAAAATATATTTTTTTTTTATAGCAAAACAAAGTCACTCTAAAATTTCCAGACTGAAAAACATTTTTTTTTATGTATTAAGTGTTTCAGTGAGCAATAATGAACCATTTTTTCCACTTTGGATGAATTTCATGAAAGTATAGTGTAAAAACCTAAACATGTTTCCTTTAGGCCTAAATTCCTGTCTTGTCGCTTGGTTTATTGTGACATCAGATTGCTGCTCAATGTTGCGTCCGGAAGGGCATCCGGCGTAAAACCTGTGCCAACCTTGTACAGTATGTGCGGACCGGATGGTCTGCTGTGGCGACCCCTTGCCAGGAGCAGCTGAAAGACCAACAGCAGATTGCTGCTGTAGCTGTAGCTATAATTTCTAGAGAGTGATGGAAGGAATATTCATGCTTAAAGTATTTTTTTCCGTTTGAGTATTTTCTCGGTAAAGAGTCTTATTAACTGTTATTCTATTTATTTTAGTTTTGCTTTCCAATAGTGCTGCATATTTAATTGCTTAAAAATCTAATTTGTTGTAAGGACCCGTTCAATTATGTAGACTCCTTAAAACTCAGATCGTTTTAGCCATTGTGTGTTTTGCTGTTTTTTTTAAATAAACATATATAGAGCTCAGGATTGTGCAGTATAGAGTGACATATACTTTTTTTTTCAGCACAACCTGGACAATATGATGAACTGAGTTTTATTTATTTTTAACCAACTATACCAACATGACTGAGCAAAAAATTATTTTCACTATTCAACTGAAAAGAACAGATTGAGACAAAATGTAAAAAACATTGCTTCTTGTTCAACACACCAAATTGTTTTCCTGGAAAGTCATAAAGTTTCATCAGTGTTAA
The DNA here is from genome assembly GCA_030068275.1 of Clarias platycephalus. Lineage (NCBI taxonomy): Eukaryota > Metazoa > Chordata > Actinopteri > Siluriformes > Clariidae > Clarias > Clarias platycephalus. Next base: position 5,902,689 of record JAQQZT010000005.1, on the reverse strand, counting down.
CCCTCCCGGCGAGTGAGTCAGCGGCTCTTCATCACCCATACCACCACTGACGTTCCACGTTGGCTCAAACATGTACGCCATTAATCTGAACCCACAAGCCAATTCACACTGCGGTAAAGATCCAGAAAACCCATTAAGATCATTAAAAACATTCCAGCAATTAAAAGCGTTTTCATGTCCAAACGTGTTTTCCGTACAAGCAGACAAATAGAAATTATATGCAGGGTGAAAACCTGTAATGAAAAAACAAACAAACAAACACTGATAATTCTTGTATTTAGTCTCAGTGGTTTAAGTAATGATAATAGTAATGAATAGTCTGTAATGAATGTAATAATAATGAATATTTGGTTAATTATTTATTGAACAACGTGACATTTGAATCACATTGACTTGTGACATGTGCACAAGCTTTGCATCATTTGGACTGTTTGCATATAAGGTCATGTGATGTCTCAGTGGAGACCAGTATGCAAATCTCAGGTCCCTGAAAGCATACTGTAGGTATATCACGAACTATCAGTGACATCACAGCGGTACAGTCGACGGCATGCGCTGTGTGTTGAAATTTTCAAAGAAAGGACAAGATCTTACTAGTCGATGGATGTGATGTTATATATATATAGTCTTGACAGAAATACATCAAATATAACTGTCTAATTTATTATATATACATAATCAAAAGAATTATTTAAGTTTGTTATACTTAAATTA
>JAQQZT010000005.1:5875233-5901233 GCA_030068275.1 Clarias platycephalus | reverse complement strand
AACATCTCAATATCAACTGTTCAAAGGAGATTAATGCATTTTTTGGACGCCTTCAGCATTCCTTTACAATGTAGAAATAAGGGTATTACACGTGTCCTAAATGGTTGCATTTCAAATAAATTATTAAGGATTGTATTTTCTTAGAAATGCTGATATTTGTATCACACAGTCATCTGATCACGCAAAAAGGTGATGAACTTATTCAACAGCAGGAAGTGATGTGATTAACTGAAGCACAAATATTGGTCAATGAATATTATAATACTGGTCACACGCTTTGTGTGGATTTTCATTATTAAAATGTATTCAATAATATTCAGACTAGTGCCAGAGAGCTTTGAGTTAAACGGCCACAACAGATTTATTACTGGCTGTTAGAACCGGCCAAAAAGAAGTCTACACTCTAATATTTCATTGGCTCGCTTTTTGCTTTGATTATGGCAGCGGCATCACTTTGATACGCTTATGCAATGTCACAACATTTATTTCTGTCCTGATTTCTCTCCAAGATCTTGTATTAATGATGTGAGAGTCAAACTGCTGCGTAAAGTTTTCTCCAACACATTCCAATAAGATTCTCCATATGTGAAAATGAAGTCTCATGAACCACTGTTTCACAATTTGACCCCGATGAATCCTGCCATTGTCATCTTGGACTATGCCCATGCCATCAGGGAAGAAAAAAAATCCACGGGTAGAAAAACCTGGTCATTCCGTGCATTCAGATTATTAGCTGACCTCATTTTTTGGGCACATTACGTTGTTGAGCCTAGACCTGACCAACCGAACCAACCAAAGATCATAACACAGCCCTCACAGGTTTGTACAGTGGGCACTGGGCATGATGTGTACATCACTTCGTCCGCCTCTCTTCTTGCTCTGATGCACCCATCACTCCAGACCAGTTTTCAGTTTTCTTTAGGCTGCACGGCTGTTTAGTCCCAATCCCTTGAGTTGTCTTCATATTGTCCATGTGCAATTTCTCTTATTTTCACTATTAAACATTGCTGTGGCTAAGTTTCAGAACAAGACTCTTAAATAACTGCTTACTTAAATCCAGGTGCCAACTGATTTTTTTTTTTTTTTTTTTTGGGGTGGGAGGGGTTGGGGGGGGGGCATGGTATTATTAAGTACCTATTTATTTTGGAATTTGGGATTGATGTTTCTGTTATTACACCCAGTCAATTTATGTGAACAGACTAATAAGAACTTTATGCTATAAAGCTACAGTAACAGTTTTGATAACGACACAATAACAAAGTTTTCTAAAGCACTGCTCAAAATTAAAGTGCAGTTCGCGACTAATCTGTGTCAGTAGGTGTAGCTTGAATGATGTAATCAAGTTTAGTGTTTAATTTGCTTAGTTAATCATGCACACAAAAAGCATCGCTTATCTGTGGAAATCTAAGATACCACGGCCACGTCATACATTAGGGCCTGATATACAGTAGACAAGACATACACCTTAATGGGTACACCGGTTAATTATTTATTTATATAAGTTCACAGGTTAAAGATCTGATGTGCGGTTTAAAAATAAATAATAATAAATTATACGCCGTAAAAAATGTGGATGCTGGAATTCACGCAAACTCAACAATCTGGAGTGCGTGAGATGGGCCCGATAATCACAACACACAACGATACGTTTAGCGATTAGTTAGAGGTAGTTGTGTGTCTGCAATACAAGCAGTAATTCAAATGTTTTCTCTGAGATATTTTGCCATTTTATTTAACTTAGGTTCGATTGAAACCATAAAAAACAAGAAGAATCAATAACGTTCATAATAAAGAAACATTGTGCAGCCTGATGAGTCCTAAAGTTTACTTAGGAATATTTGTGGAAAAGAAGGGCTGGACACAGTTTGGTCAAAAAAATCACATTGTGGTTATTTTTACACATATTGCAATCTAAACTGCAATATTTCGCTATTAAAAGCTATTAGGTTTTCAAATCAAACCTGTTCATGAAGTAGCATTACAGAATTAAAGAATGATCAAAATAAGTTTGAAAACTAAGAAGAAACATGTACTGTATAAATGATAATTATCAGATTGTTCCTGATGAGCAAGCCGAGGGCGAAGGTGGCAAGGAAAAACTTCCTAAGATGACAATAGGGAAAAAAAACGTTGATATCAGATAGCAGGGATTGATTTGCAGTCATACCGTGTGTTAGGCGGATTAAAGTTAAGTCTAACATCAGTATCTAGGGCTAGGCTAACAGCAGATAAGGGCATAAAAGAAGTCTCAAAAAATAATTACAACTAAAATTATTAAATTACTGTCAAACTCTACATCAATTCCTGACAATGTGTATATTACCTGTAATAAATTGCAGACTTTTGCGGTTAAGAAGGCTTTGAAACTTAACAACAGAACAAGACGTAACATTACTCGACAGTCAGTACTCTATCAGCGGACAACGATCGGTGCACTAAAGGAGGAAATCATCTTTTCTTGGAACAACGTCAGTTCTGATACATTAAGAAGCGTTTAACGATCCTCTATTTGGCATGTTTCCATTAACAAAGTAAACACAGATGAGAGAGTTGTTTGTTCGCTTTGAGTTTTCAGATCGGAAATCGAAGGAAAATTCCCCTCATGGAAACTTGTCAAGTCACTTAATGTAATGCCCACATGCACAAAAAGAATATGGACGTTTCACATTAGGCACGATTGATTTGTACCTTGCCAGGAACAATTGCTCCCCATTGGCCAGTGTTCACATGATTTTTTTCTCCATACTTGGCTACACCTGCATATTTTCACCCTCCGCACTTGATTTGCGAGCTGCCATTAAACATAAAGAGAAGAAGAGAACAAGGAAGACAATCTTAACACTATGCCTAATATTATTGCTATTTCTGGAAAAATGTCAAGAGTAAAGTCGCAAGCATTCCTACTTCATCAGCTATGGCAGTGTATGAGATTGATGCGTCCTACAAGAGCACACGTTTTTTGTGTAGACAGAGAGCACTAATGATGTTGCGTTCTAAACAGAGGTCCACTTTCATGCTTAGGTACGAATGCTTGCTTACCTGAATTGATCCATGCGGAGCGCACTCAGGGACGGTTCCCGAGCCCAGAACACTTGTGTTCTCATTCATCAAAATGAGCCGGACTTTGGGGTCAAGTTCTCAGAAATTATCCTGGGGCTCTAATGTGAAAACGGCCTATATTTATTCCTACAAGAATGAAGGGAAAGGATCGGGTCAAGTGTTTACATTGCTATTGTTTACCTACTGAACAGACTATCAAAGGTTTTACACCAAACCTCTCATTTCCATTTAAAATTCATTCCAGTCGGCATGGACAGTTCTGACTGAGGTGTTAACATGACGCACTTTTTTTTGGATAGCTCAGATTAGTCAGATTATTCGTCTAAATAATAGCTACCGTGCATGCTGTTTTAACTTGTTAGAATCAGTTCTGTTAAGAACGATAATTTTAAAAAGCTTTGTTTTGTAATACATCCATAGATGTATTCCATTTATATCATCCTCAACATAACATCAAGAAACGACAGGGTTGGACAGATCTCTAGTTGGCACATAGGAAGAGGTTAAAACATATTTTTAGTGTCCTGAAATCCATCTGACGAAGCTAAAACGACATTCTGGTTAGCTTGTGAATAATAGGCCTAACAGAATTAGGGTAATGACTGATTAGTATCTTTTTCAAACTGTTTTATGGAACATATGGTGTCCGTGTCTCCCGATAAAATGTGGGCGGTGAATGTTGGAGATGTGAGCTTGCACTCTCCTCTCATCTCTCGTCATTTTCTCTCGACATCAGTGCTTTGCAGACCTGCATGTTCCTGGTCCTGAAAAGGTCACCAGTCGTCCACGCATGTTAATTATCCGGCTATGAAAAAGAGAAAACGTTTCACTGACAGCCAGATCACTTTAGCGATACTCAGAGAGAGTAGCCAGGAGGTGAAATCTGCTTAAAAGAATGCAGTAAAAAAATATTATCCAGAGAGCAAACACAGAAGTGTGAGTGTAACCTCTCGGGTTAATTACTATCAAAGTTGTTTTGATTCATTCCAGGCTACCCTGTGGCTAGTAGTTCCTTAAAGCCTAAAAGTTAGTTTAGCATGTGATGTTCGGATACGTGTTAGCGTGTGATGTTAGCGTGGCTTGTGTTACACTGGAACGTTTTGTTGTTTAGTACATGTAGCTGAGATAGCTATGGGTGGAGAGACGGTTAGGCAATAGGGGGAATTGTTCCAGCAGCTCTTCCTTACGCTCGCTCCCACACACACACACACACACACACATGCACGCACAGTATCAGGCGGTGCTGTCGTTCCCATAGTTACATAAAAATATACTGGTATGGATGCAGTCGTCCCACTAAAGGCTGCACTTTTCCCACAAACACTCACTCAGCCATCATGGGCTTTCAGCTTGGCTCGGTTTCTCTGACATTTTACAAGATAATCTAGAAGTGTTTAAAATGAGTAGCGTTCATAAATCTAAAAACACGCGCACAATCAGGAGGGTACTCGGGTATATAAATGGCCTTTGCTAATAATGACAACGTCAGGGACTGTACTGTAAATTTGAAAGATGTTTTGCTGTAAAATCATCCACGGCTAAGGTCTGAACGTTAAATATAACCTCTGATCTGGCTGTGTATATCACTACAATAAAAGCAAAATGTAAGCAATAAAACATTTTGAGACATGCTGTTAGGAAAATAATCATCCTGAAGTATTATTCCTCTTATAATTTCTCTTATTATATCTCTTGTAAATTAAATACTGAGATTAGGTACAAGGGATGGGAATCACAGCATACCTATGTGCCGATTTAATTTATATTGCGATTTTATAAGTATCACAATTTCTTAAGTATTATGACACAATATTATTTTTTAATTTAGTTACAATTCTAAACAAACTTAGCAAATAATTCACTCTTACCACACAAGATGCTGTGTTGCCTGCCAGTGTGTGAATAATTTAGAGAGTAGGATTGTAGGATTGTAGAGGAACGGTATTGTACCACCTCAAATGCAAATGTATAATAAAAAAACATGATTTTGTTGCAGACTACATCAGAACAAAAGATTCATGATACATAACTGAATCAATTCCTCCCCATCTCTATTACATTCTGAGATATCACATCATTTTTTAAATCCGTGACATCACAATTATCTAGTTAAAACTTCATATACAAAAAAAGAATTTACTTGAAATGAAATTGAACAATTTGCTCATTTACATTACTAGGAATTTTTTTTAATTTATTTATTTATTTAATAATTTTCAAAATGTTCATTAAAACTGTCAATAAAAACGTAAGAAGTAATTTCAAGTAAATGGATCTGAATTTAAAGTCATTTAGCTTATGTATAGACTGTACAGTAGATAAATCATAACCATAACAAGGGTCTCTAAAATTAAGGTATACAATTTACTAAGGTAGTATTAAAACTTTTTTTTTTTTGGAACTAAGTACTAACCTTCATGACATTTAAGGTATCTGACTATTTTTTACAAAACTCACTCAAGCTTGCAGTCAACGTTTACTTTTTTTTTTTTTTTTTTTTTACAATTTATAGTTCAGTCAAGTTATGATTAATAATTTATTTGTATTATACTGTACCACAATAAACCTGTTTTTAATCATAAAAACAGAATAATGATTCATGTCTGAATGTTTGTGTTCATGTCCTAGGCTTCTCTTTGGCACACTTTACCCAGCATATTACTCCTACAAAGCAGTCAGGACCAAGAGTGTAAAGGAATACGTAAGCCTGATTTCCTTCCTTCCTTAGAGACCTTTTGCCCCTGATGTCACGACGTCTGTCCGTCATGGTGCGAACTCAATTCTAAGCGGCAAACGGGATTTTACTTACCAGATGTTAGCGCAGAAGCACTTTCAGCAAAAAGCTGAGTCATTCTGAATCACCTTTGAACCGTCCACAGCTAACGCAAGCTACAAAGCTAACTAGCTTTAAACACAAGGCTGAATCCTAAAACCCTCTCTAACCCCTGATTAAGGGCACTACTTGGTGTGTGGAAAAAGGGATTGTACGCACTGTGTTAGTTAACGTTACCTGCACGTCATTTTATGAAGCGTAAAACACAGCGCAGCATAGCATCATCTCATTTGTAAGCACTGAATGAGTTAATGTTAATGCTAGCAAACATCATCTGAGGTAATCATGTTACCAAGCAAAAAAGGTAACAAGTAAAAAAGTCTCCAAATTAATATGTTTATTACCTTCTTTATCCACTTTCACACACTTGCTTCTCTTTCTAATAAGTTATAAAGTCCACCATGACATACTGCATATGAAAATAATCAGCAAAACAAAGCTAGCTAGCTAGCTAGCTAGCACTTGGCTATGTTATGCTTTTATTATTTAGCATTAGGGAATCTGGTGATCATCAGATAATCTTGAATGTAATTATCAACAAAAATACATAGTAGTCAGTGAAGTACTTCTGCTATTGTTGTGAGAGATATCATGGTAGTCACATGACTGTAAAGGGATATTTACATTTGGATATTTCCAAAATTTTAAGAAGTAAAGTCCAGCCAGGGGGAAGATTGTGTCGGTGGGGGAGGTTTGGGGATTAAATTAAACATGATAAATACAATTAAGGTTATGTGATGATTTCCAGATTACCAATCAGATTACATGATGCTGAGTAATAAAAGGATAACATAGCAATTGCTAGCTAGCTAGCGTCTGTTCTGCTGATTATTTTCATATGCAGTATGAATCATGTGAAGATTCTCTTGCTATTAATCTGCACTCAGAGCAGTCGTATTATTACATTATTTGTGATGAATCAGCAGTTATCCATCCTGTATAGGAGAAAAGCAGTATAGGACCTCTGATCCTGATCCCTGTCGAGGATTCTCTCATTTCCCTTTCCTCGGTGTGTGTGTCTGTGTGTTTGTGTGTTTCTGCAGGTGCGGTGGATGATGTATTGGATTGTGTTTGCTCTTTATACTGTAGCGGAGACGATTGCAGACCACTCCATAGCATGGTGAAACATGTTCACATGATCTTTCTGTCCCATAAACTTATTTATTATTGAAATTATTTTTATCATTACATTTATTTCTCATGAGCTGAGTCACATCTTCTTCAATGTATTGATTTTTTTTTTCTTTCTTTTTTTAACCTTCAGGTTTCCGTTGTACTACGAGTTAAAGATGTGCGTGGTGATCTGGTTGGTGTCGCCGTACACCAGAGGAGCCGGTCTGATCTTCAGGAAGTTTCTGCACCCGCTGCTGGCCTCTAGAGAGAGGGTACACACATTAATCAAACACTCAGGCTGTTTTTAAAGGAAAACTGACCTCCAGACTGCCAAGGCCACAAATAATGAATGGAAATTTGCAGCAGTTAGCACGTTGTCTCCTACTGTGCTGTACCTACTGGGCGTTTTTTTACCATCCCGAAAAAAAACGCTTTTTTTTACCAGGACGGTAGAAAATCTGGAAAACAAACACTCTTGATATTTGTGCTTTTAAATGTAGACATTGTTCCAGGTAGCTAAAAAAATAAATAAGGAAATGAAAAGAAAACTAGTAAAGCATGTGGATTTATATGATAACAGTTTTTTTGTGTGTGTGTGTGTGTGTGTGTGTGTGTTTCAGGAGATTGATGATTACATCGTTCAGGCCAAGGAGAAGAGTTATGAGACCATGGTGAACTTTGGAAGGCAAAGCCTCAGTGTCGCTGCTTCAGTCGCCGTGACTGCTGCTGTCAAGGTAGAACACACACACACACGCACACACACACACACACACACACACAGAGCAAGTGTAAGCGGGAGCTCAAAAGTGATTTTTTTTTTTCACTATGGTAACAGATACACAACACTCAGACGTTCATCTTCTACTCACAAAGGATTCTTTCACAGTTCCTCAGTTTACTGATCCACTCGAGCCAAACATTACTAGACAGCACTAATGTCCTTAACTCCCGCTTGTGCCAGTGTTAGCACGTCAATCCTAAGCAGCCCTGTCCAACTGAGCCACACCAACAAGATTTTATCTGTCCTGGCATCTTTTCCCGTTAATAATAAATACCTGTAGAACAGAAGCAACCTCATCCAAAAACATAACATGCAAATTAGAACAGCAGTGTTAATAATAATAACAGCACACTACAGTGTGGAGGAACGCTTGACTCCATTTGGTCAGAAGGTTTGGATTATTTCTATATTATTTTTGTATGCGGCTTACGATTTTCCAATTCTGGCTTTAAATCTGGCGTTTGAATTCCAGTGATGGTTTGGCAAGCTGCGGCCGGGAGTCCAAGGAAGGAAATTTGTCCGTGCTGTCAGGGATGTTGGGGTGGTGTGCTCTTTTTTCCTTATTTGAGTTTAAAAAGCACCTAGAAATGCTATTTAAAACATTTTTCATTTTATTCATTACAATTAAGGACAGGACCATCTTCGTGGAACAACTTTGTGGAGTTTGCATGTTCTTCCTGTGCTTGGTGGGTTTGCTACGGGGTATTTCGGTTTCTTCCCACAGTCCAAAGACATGCAGATTAGCCTAATGGACTGTACCCTGCAATGGACTGGCACCAGGGTGTACCCCGCCTTGTATTACGTTTCCTTAAGTTTCCTTCGACCCTGTACAGGATTAAGCAGTATAATTTAGCGCTTATTTCATGATGATTTCTTGCCTCTGCATGCAGTGCAGTACTATTCCTGATAGCATGCATTTCAGCTGTGCTTTCTTCTCAGTATTTCACTTCCTGTGTTTCTCTCTTTCCTTCCTTCCTTCCTCTCTCCGTACACTAGACTAACCTCACAACAGTCTTTGTACCTGGCTAAAAGTAGTGGATCTGCAGGTAACACCATGGTTTATTTATGTTCCGCTCAGTTGATGCACACACACATTGCTTAATAATTATATCCACCTTGGTCTATTTAAAATAAAAAACAATCTGTGAAAAATTTTTTTTTGTGGTTAATTGGCTTGGTGTAACCTTAAAAATATAGGAATATAATAATGTGTATAAAATTGTGAATATTAATAAATAATTTGCCAAAAGATAGTGTGGGAAATGGAATGAGTTTCCAATGTACCGGGTAGTAACAAGACCAGGTGTCCAGAAATGATTTATTGATGTGATTTTTTCTTTTTATTATTTGTTTTATTAATATTTGCAGGGTGATCTACCAGAATGCACCAGTGTTATAAAGTGTTTTTAAAGGGTTGTTTAAATGTTTATTAAAATCACATTTTTTAAAGCCATTACTTTTTTAAAACAAAAATATGTTACAAGTATTCGTTATTATTAATTTTCTGCACAAGAATTTGAATACAAAGAAAACAATTAGAATTTTATTTCTCATCACTGTAATCTGCTGCTCAGGCCATGTCACAGGACAGCAGAACACTCTGAGGAAAGGCTGTCAGTATTTCTGGTGATGAAAAGTACACCATACTGTAATCGAACTAACTAATCATGGCTGAATAATGCTACCAATAAAACATTTCTGATGCTACCCAAAATGCTACCACTAGTTTTAGAATACTTTTTAGAAGTTTTAGAATATGTTTTGGAAACCATGTTTTATAGATTTTTTTAGCAGACCACAAACTTCCGGTTTCATGTTTTTATAAAGTTTGTAAGGAAAGTCACATTTTAGCTGGTATATTTCAGATAAAAGCACTTTATAAAAAGTTTTTAAAATAGGGTAGATCTGTATGTTACTAGATACTGGTACATTTGAATGTGTGGTCCTGAAGTGTGCAAGTCATTAATTTATAACAAATGAGCCCAAAGAAAATTTGGAGTAGACAAATCAGACAAAGTAGACTTTGTGATATTGCTTAGCTGTAGGTTTTAAATTTGTAGCTGGTCAGCTGAGAAGTAAGTTTGTGGGGAAAAAACTTACTGACTTTTATTACATGAAAGGTTTGCTAGGGACATTTTGTTGGGGCTCCGAACATGATACATAACACATAAAAAATTATGTTAGTAGTTAAAGATCACATACTCGATTGTCTTCTTTAGCTTGTATTAATGCACTAAAAAGGCAAAAATTATTGTATTGTGTATTGCATTGTATTATGTTACATGCTGTTATGTTTCCAGCGAACCACAGCATGGGACTGGGCAGCATAGTGGAGATACTGCGTGGACTTTGTGTACTTAGACTTCTTGCTTCTGTTCATAGTTGAATAACTGGAAAGATTTAGGAAGTTACTGATGTACTTCCTGAAAACTAAATTAAATGCATTATAATTAGGCCGAGCTACAGTTCAGTCTGCTGGTGTTTTTTAGTAGATATGAATCTCTCTGCCGACATTGCAGATTTCCACTACATGAATGGAATTACACATGGATTCAGTTCAGTTGTATCATCTGCTCGATTAAACCTAATCCACCTTTGATCTAAGGGACAAATGTAGGAATCAAGACATCTTTTGTAAACATTCGCACTCACTTCTTAGAGAAGTGCCCCAGTCTCCAGAAAGAGACTTCTCCCAGTAGATACTGAAAAATAAGATGTAACAGTGACTGATCAGTGATAGAACATAATTATGAATTCCGAGAGATCCAATCCTCTGCTACAGAACTCCAGTAAAAAAAAAAAAATTCCAAGTATTTGAATATGAGCATGGTGATTAATTTGGTGACTTGATTTGTTTTTTACAGGGACAGGGTGCCATCAGTGAGCGTCTAAGGAGCTTTAGTATTCCTGATCTCAGCCAGGTTCCTTCCGGCCAATCAGCATTCGCAAAACCTGGACAGCTGGCAGGTCAGACTGCTGACCCCAGCACCCATGGCTCTGGTAGGCAACTGACCTTCATTTCTAACCTTCATTTTTCTTCTGTCAGAATTTGTGATGATATAAAAATATTATCCCCGCGACCCTGAATATAGGATAAAGCGGTATAGAAAATTAATGAATGAATGAATAAAAATATTATATTTATTAGCAATACGTTCACGTCGATGTATAAGAATTCTGTAGCCGGGAGCGTATAGAGCAGATTGGCTGTGGGTGGGGCAGGAGGGGCTGGAAGAATTGCACTCTCACATCAGTCAGAGCGATCATAGCAAATCATGGGCGTCTGTGAGCTCATACAAGCAAAAGGGATCAGGCAGCACCTTCCTTCGAGTGTGTTACGGCACTCCCAAACACTGCATGAGTGACAGTTCGAAAAGATGCTGTCGGTGGCTTGATGTGCATCGGAGGAAGCATATGTTAGCCTATGCCCTCACTGTTTGGCAGCTGATGTTGGAGTGGCATAACAATACGGATGGGGATTGGCTGGGAGATGACGAAGTTAGAGAGGAAATCGTTAGGGGTGGGGGGGTGGTTCAAAGAATTCAAAGGTCAGTAAAATATTTCTAGAACACAGCATTGTTTTTTTTATAGGAAAGTTGATTATGCAATTAGTCCCAGGTTACAGTTTATTCAGGATATCTTTGTGGGATTTATTGTGGAATCTTACGTGTACATAATCTTCCTTGGCCATTTTTACATTTTCTTTAAATGATTCTCCAGGACATCTTATCATATCCGCTTTGTCGTCTCTCAGAAAAGAAATTCAGAGTTTCTCCCTACTGTTGATATATATGTTTTTGATTTCTTTTTTTTTTTTCCAATGGATATTAAGCGTATAAACACAGATATACCTAATAAAGTATGGACTGAATAATTTGCATGCCCAACCACAAAAGAACCCAATCACTGATATATATCTTAATACAAAACTGTGAGAACATTTACCAAACCCAAACTGCTAGAGTATAAAATGTCATTGTACGTACTACAATAGTATTTGTCTGAATTATTCTCTTGAGCAGACTTAGCAGACCTGCACACACAGTGTTTCACACTTTAAGAGACTGTACTAGCAATATACGTCTTCCTTCTCCAACTTCCACTCACTCGTGGAATATAAATAGAGCATCATATACAGTACCTTGGCACAGGCATTGCATTTTTTCAGTAAAGTAAGAATATTCTATGAATACCACATCCACATGTCTACTCTGTCTATTCCTGTTTACTCTGTACATCCTGCAAAACTTTCTGTTCCTTACGTACAACTTTCCCCAAAGATCTGTGGATCAGATCTGAATATTTTTATTACTGGATTACCCAAGAAGGTCATAGATGATGTTGTGGCTGTGTTGCACAGTAAGGGAAGATGCACCATAATTAAGCTGCCTGAAATGATAGTCAGACCCAATAATCTCTCAAATGTTGTGCTGGTTCATGCAGCAATCTCCAGCTCTGTAAAGGTCACGATTCAGACAGCTATAGCAACAGGATTAACCTCCTACACTTCAAGAATCGTTTACACGGAGGAGAGCTTTAGACTTTTTCTACTAACCTACAAATATAAGGACACTACATTCCAGAAATATTCCTCACCCACTCTGGATTAATCACACACTTGGTTATAACAATAAACCTTGTCTTGAACTTTAAGACGTACTTAAGACTTCGAGCCAGATATAGCCTGCCAAAATGCAGCTTTACAATATACCGTCTTGTTTTCTGTCTCATACAGAAATCACAATCTCACATTGTAAAAGAATTCTTTGTTTCTTACCAGCATCCCAGAGTAAAAAACAAAAATATCTAACGTACCGCATATATAGATCTCTTGCAGTCACGTCATCCAGAATCAAAACATTCACTGTTTTGATTGGCAATCCTGCCAGCCATGGATAATACCATCACCCCCAAATCATGATAAATCACTGGCTAAATTTACCCCGACAGATTCTACTGCATGACGTGTGACCAAATAATGGTGTATATTGAGAAACCTCAGTCATTAAATATTACTGATTTTGACAGTATTTCTTGACGAAAGAAATTGGAAATTATCTCAATAATTACCCAGATCGGTGTAGTAAATCTGCCAAATTAGTAATCATCTGTGTGGTTAGGCTATTTCACTTCTCAATTACTATTAAATTTGTTCTATAAATGCATGAAACTTTTCTGGTCTCAGTTAAATCCTACTCTCCTGTTAATTCCCATTCAGTGTACAAACAGTCAGGACAGGGCGAGGAAGTAGACGGAATGTTTTCAGAAGACGATTCGTCGCTGCCGAAGGGTCTGCGCAGAACTCAGAGCGTGAAGATGAGTCGTGCCAAAGTTATACGCAAAGAGGTGTGTATTCACAGGAAACAACTTTTGCCAGATGAGTTTTTTACTCCATTACTGATCATTATTTTTATTCAACTGGTAACAAATGTGCTATGTAATCCTGACGTACTTACTTTATACTATCCTGTGCATTTAATTAATCCCACGTGTGTACGTTCTGCGTGTAGCCTCGTTATGGATCCCTAAAAATGAAAACCAGAAGGAGGCCTGTGATTTCTGCCAACACGTTTGAAGAGCCGCGATGAGCAGGAAACACATCAGCAACCAGCTTGGATCATCCCATTCGACAAACCCACAAACACTCATGAGGACCCTCTGTTTATTATGTTACCCAGCAAAACTTCCATGAAAAGACCTCATCGTCCTGTAATGTACCAGCAAAGTATACACAATTAGTCATTCCGTAACACCCGCTAAACTCCAACTAACCTGCCCGCATATAAACAGGCAGAGTCATTCCACAGTGCATGTCTGACGAGCTGTGGTATGAATAGGCATGATCATTCTGCAAAACACAGACACACACACACACACCATCCAAACCTCTATATGAAAATGTCTGGTCAATATGTAATACATAGCAGGAGCCTCAAGACAGATTATGCAATAATACACAACAAAAGCATCTGTATCACCATGCCTGGTCATGCTACTGTGTAACACACCATTGAGGACCATTAAAAGTGCACAGTCAGTCCAAAAGACATTTAAAGAGCCTCCATGAACAGGCCTGATCATTCCACAATGCACTAATGCGAAGTGTCTGCATGAACAAGCCTGGTCATTGTGTAATACGTTACATGGAGTATCTATACTGTATAAACACACCTGATCATCCCTCAACACACCACAGAACCCTTTACGTTCAACATATGAACAGGACAGATCATGTAGTAATAAACCTGAAGACAAAAACATCAGGCCTGGTCATTCTGTAACTGACGATCAGAGCTATGATGTTTATGTAGAAGCAGAGGTGGTTATTTCACAAGACATAGCCACATTTCAAAGCCCTTATAAACTGTCCTGATCATTACAAAATACAGTACATGGACAAACCCTGTCATCACGTAATACAAATCCATATAACCACTGTATCAAGAAGCTTTGTCATTATATAACACACACCCGCGGATCCTGTATATGACTGGGCTTCGTCATTCCGAGACATTTTCTATGAATGAGCTTAATCATAAAGTAAACTCTATTTGGGAAGCTTGTATATAAATGGGCTTCATCGTTTTATAACACATGAATAAGGAGCTTCTATCTAAATGGGTTTCTCATTTTGTAACTCATGTCTAAGAGACTAACAGTATATGAATTGGCGTCGTCATTCCGTAACCTACAGGAACCGCCTCTATACTGTATGAGTGGGGTTCCTCATTCCTCATTGCAACTGAGAATCGGCTTATACTAAAGGGCTTTGTTGTTGTCTAACCCACATCTTAAGTGTTTGTATATGAATTGGTTTCTTCGTTCTGTAAAACACACCACTGGATGCACTCTGCATGAATAGGTTTCATTATTCCATAACCCACACCTGACGATGAACGTCTGAGGGATTTGATATAACATAAACCACATCCGGGTAACTTGTATATGAACGGGTTTCATCATTCCAGAACGCAGAGCAGAGGATCCGCTCTATGAGAGAGTTTCATCATTCAACAAACCCAAGGACCTTCAATAGGCAAGGTCTTAGTCATTCTGCAAGACACACCCATGGATCTAAAAAAAATTGGCCTTGTCGTTCCTTAACACGCAATTGAGGATCCTTTACACGAATGGGCTTCATCGCTTCATAACAGACACACCTGAGGAGTCTTAATTCACCCTTGGTTCTCATCTAACACCACCGTCTAGATCCTTAGCATAGCCCTTATTTGTATTGACCTTTCCCCCTCTTAATATTTTGTGGATACAAAGCTGCCTAAAATGCTGGACTGGTAAAAAGATGACATTTGACTTAAGCACACTGCGAACGTTATGATGACGTAAGGATACGTCCCTTACGATTGTTACCCAACTTAAGCACTTTCTTACCTAGAATAATACAATGGGTTCTTTTAAAGAGCTTTTAATCAGCTTTTACACTTATGAAAGTCTGGATGAGATCAGCATCAGACACTGGGAGATAGGAATATTATTTATTTAATATTTGTAAACTAAGAACCAAAATACTTACGATAGCACGCCTATATCTTATAAAGATACCCACTAATCATTGAGATGCTCGACAAAATGACAAACATCCATACAGTACATTCATGGTTTATATATACACCGGTCTTCATTTTTGTATATAGCGATGAGAATTTTGTTTAGATCGATTTGATGCAATACCAAAAAAAAAGTGTCCTTTAATTCCTTATTCAGGTTTTTAAGGATTTTCAGGTATACTGCTTTAACATTCCTTACGCAGCATGAGCTAATATTCAGCACTGCTCCAACACTGACCTACCTATGTCTTTTAAACTTGTGTGAGTGGAAGTCAGAACGCTCTGCAGCTTGTTTACTATTTATTATTAGTGCATTTTTTTTTACTTATTATAGTGCTTTGTTTAGGGAATGTCCAGATTATTTAGCTATAACCACAATATTGTACTGTTTTCATTTCAAAAGTTATATACTGTATTCCTGGGTTTGAGTCAGAAGGAATTCTGGGTTCGAAAGGCTGTATCCCATAATTCTGTTCACCGGATGAGAATTTCCTGCAGATGTTTGGAAACTGTGGCAAAACCAACGATTTTTCAAGCACAAGATGTAAATTGTTATGTTTGATGTGCCTTAGTGACGCACAAGCACATGATATAAAGACTAAATTAACGCACATTGAGCACTTGTGCACTATGGCCTGGTTTAGAATTGATCTCAATTGTGTTGCATTTATTTGTCGAGTTTCATGGACTTCACTTTATATTAAAATCTCATTTGAATTCTGGATTAAACTTAATAAGCATTAATAATATTTAATTTAGCTTTAAAACCTTGGACAGACTTAAAAACCATACTCATGAAATGAGTAGAAAACCAAAAACTGTATGCTAATGTGTTATTTTGTCAGTGTTTGCCACGACAGTGTTGACCTTTTTTGTTTTCATGCCTAATGTGTGTGTAAATCTGTAAGCGAAACTTTCAGTTCCGTTTTCTGTATGGTTGAACATCCATTCTGTAAATGTTTAAATGTCAAACATTTCATTTGGCCTAGATTCACATGACTGAATGAGATGCTTTGTAAAATCTTGCCTTATTGACGATTGATTGCATTTGTTGTGTGAGTGTAAATTAATTAAAGGGAGAAAACACTAACATTATATTTTATTTTATAACTGTCACTTTTGTGTCAATTGATCAGTCAAGATCTACAGTTTCATATACGGTGTACATTCCACCGTGTGACTGGTGTACAAAAAAATGTTCTTTGGTTTACACTTTAGTCTGCTCTACCCATAATAATTTTTGTACGTGTGTTAGAGTCTAGAAAAATCCACTGCATTATGAGCGACAGAAATTCTAATTTAAAATAATAAAATTTTTACCAAATGTTTTTCTCACTATAATATACAGGATGGGTGAAAATTAACTAGGCCACATTTAACAGTTAGCGATAGAACTTGTAGTATCACTGGAGTCATGATAAAAACAAGTCCCTCACCATTTTGCTCTTACTGCGAGTGCGTGGTTAGACCAGCAATTCCCAGGACATTGGCTAGGACATCGCGGACCTCATGAATATCCTCCAAGGAGTGAGATCCACTCCATGTGATTTTTTTTTCCTGTGGGGATAAGCAAAGTAGGAGGCGTACAGGCCTTGTACTGTACACTGGAGCACTGGAGCAATATCCCGAACGACTTCCATCAGAAGACTGTGCGTTCCATCCCTGGCCTTTTGAGGAAACTAGTTGACGGCATCAGTGCCTATGTTGAAATTTAAAGATTTGCATTCATTTTCCAATGTAATAAAGTACGCATATAATTAGTTTTAATAAATTTGTATTAGAAATATGGACTTTATTACCAATTTTTTATGCCTATTTACTTTTGCTTTTATTTATTTTTTTACCCACCCTGTATTTTGTGGTGAGATGGTAACTTATGGATCAGCACTATTGGTTCATGCCTCCAGGGTTGGGGGTCCAAATCTGGCCTCAGTTATGTTTCTGGAGTTCGCATGTTCTCCCCGTGCTTGGTGGGTTTCCTCCGGCTACATACAGACGTACAACGATCTTTAAAATGTTTGTACCATTCAAATGTTTTACTGCGGCTAAGACTCCCATCAGAATATTGTCCTGGTCCTGGTTGGACTTGAATGCCCCTTAAAATAAATAAATAAATAAATAATTAAATAAATAAAGGTGCTAAACATATTGCACTTCAGTTAATTGTTAACTACATTAGTTTATCGGCTCTAATACAAAACAACATTTATTTGATATGGCCGATCAAATACACACAGATATGTGATACAACGTCAATATTTAAATGTAACATGAATATTAAACATTACTTAATTATGGGTTCTGTGACAGAAAGGTTTAAACACCGATCATTTATAACACTGCAATGCGAAACATTATGCCCAGTATTGTGTAGGTTTCCCTTGTGCCACCGGGGCAGGTTTATCCCCTCAGGACATGACTCCACAAGACCTCTGGGGTGCGCTGTGGTGTCTGGGTTGGCGGCCTTGGGCTCTTTGTCTGCTGAGCCCCTTGCACCATGGTCTTTCTCACATTAATTAGCAACTAATGAACTGTTCATATGTCATGACAAATAATGTTTAAAATGACGACTCTTGAATGCTACGTTATTTGGAAGCAGTAAGTACACA
This sequence comes from Clarias platycephalus, assembly GCA_030068275.1. NCBI lineage: Eukaryota > Metazoa > Chordata > Actinopteri > Siluriformes > Clariidae > Clarias > Clarias platycephalus. The sequence continues at coordinate 5,883,272 of JAQQZT010000005.1, read as the reverse complement.
AGGCACACTTGCAGGAATGCTCCAGGTGATGTGTGTAATCAAGTATAGGAGCAAATCAGATATGGAGGGAGTCTAACAGAATGAGTTCACCTTGTTTTTGACATTTGACAAGTCATTGGTGAAAGTTTGCAATCTGCTTTATTCGGCCCTAAACATAACCTGAGACAAACAAACCAGACAAGCGGAAAGATTAAAAAGTGTTCAAATTGTTATGCTTAAAGTCAGAATTAGACTCTTTTATTATTATTATTATTATTATTATTAATAATAATAATAATAATAAACAAAAGTAAAAGTAAGCAATTAAGATCTTTCAATGATCTTAATTGTCATTCAGTTAATGGCAACATGAATTTGATATGGTTACAGACACTACAGATTTTTTCCTTTTATCAAAACCCAGAAAGCAACAATTTTTACAGGCCATATGCTTTTAGTATCAATACTCATGACGAAATATGAATAATTTGCATTTTAAATGATTATTGTTTGAAGCTGAATAAAGGCCATTTTTGGGACACATATAAAATCATCTTCCATATTCCCTAAACTTCAGAAGTAGCTTCTTTGGCACACACATTCTCTGTATTATATACTTCTTAATTTCTTTCTTTCGGCTGCTCAGAGCAAGGGGTTGCCACAGCACCACCATGCGGTCCGCACACAACTTTGGCACAGGTTTTACGCCGAATGTCCTTCCCATTTTTTTTTTACCAGGCTCGGAATCTGCACTACATGCAGTGGCGGGATTTTATGGGGTGTGGCAACCCACCAACTACGGAGCTCGAACCCAGTTCCATCAAACTCAGACCACCACCCTAGGACCTTGGCCACCTGAGCCACCACCCCCCATTTGCGTATTACATGTATAACATAAAAAAAATTAAATAAAAAAATCAGCACCAATACTGTGTTATGTGTCTGTGAAATAGCCATCTTGCCTAATCCTTGGACCTGGCATGCTCTGAATTCACCACTAGATGGAGCATTTGTCTTTGTTTTATTTTTCTCTCTTGTCTTAAAATCAGCTAAGAGTAAAAATGTGATGAGCTATGTCAAAATGTACTTTACACATTAGTGGTGTTGCTTTTCAGACGTTTCAGAGGAAAGAAAAACTAAAACAGAGCGAGCGCGCTTGCTAATGAGTTTTACATCATTTTTTATACAAACGGTCCTGAATTGTATTTCATTAGATATTAAAAAGCTAATGATTTTGCATATTTCGAAAGTAAGAAACCATTAGTTCATACGGCATGGAGGCAGTAATAACATCAGTATAAACCCTGCAGGAATTTTTTTGGTTGCCAAAACATTGTGGTGACGTCAATTTGGCAACAGTAAGGACGTTGGGAAAACGTTTTAGGTTATTAGGTTATTAGAAATTTGAACGATTTTGATGAGATGATGTCGGGACATGTTGACTTCATGGGATAATGATAATTGGACAATGCTGAACAAATGCCCGCAACAAAATGTTGCTAAAAAAATGGATGGAGAAAATCATAGTAGAATAGATGAAAGCCATGCATGAAAATAAATGTATGGTGAAAGTTGCAAGTGTAAGTAAATAAAGTCGCAAATGTTTTATTTCTTTGTTTATTTCTTTATTTATTTTTGAAGTGGAATATGACTGTAAATCACCAATAAACACATAATTATCCACATATGGAGTTCGCGTTCATTCACTTTCTCTAAGCATTTCATAACTGATTAATAAACAGAACGTTTACCCTTTTGAACCCTACCGTTGATGCCCCGCCCTGTTTACAGTCTTGTCTGTTTTCCATGTGTTTGACCTCTGATTGGGGTTACCGCAATATTCACACCTCCAGGCCATAAAAAAATTAAGGTTTACCCTGACACACAAGCTCGCACACGCTCGAGGGCCGCTGAAGTTTTGAACAATGAGTAACGAGGGCCTCTGACTCACTCGACAACACTGATAATTTACTCGTCTTTGTTGTTTTGATGCTCGCCATTATGAGCCCTAATGTGCAGCTTTACCGAGTGACGCACGTAGCAGCTGGAAATGTACAAAGGTTCAAATTTTTTTTTTTAAAAAGGGAAATATAATTGCGAAGGTTATTGAAAAGGGAATATATCAGTGAATCATGTTGGTGCCTTGGGCTTATAGGAACAGGCAGCAGAAGTTGTTTTTGCATGTATGTGTATCTGTGTGCGTGGGTGTGGGTGATAGGGTGTGTGTGTTAGCGTGGGAGTGTGTGTGGTCCCACTGCAGTCGTTTTATTGTGTTTCCTGTCAAAAGGACGCTGTTCCGTCTTTCATCGCATCACTTTGAAGACGTCCAGCGTCTCAGACAGCAAAAGAGGAGAGGAAGGGAAAGAGAGACGGAATGAAAGAGACGAGGCTTATCTGCGCGGAGGTCGAAGGGTCAAAGTGTGCGCAGGATCTCTACTGCAAGTACAGAACGAGGAAGTGATGAGAGAGAAGGCCAGGTTGTTCAATCCTGCTGATCTAAAACGCATAATGGGTACTGTGTTAAGAGTTCAATGTTTTATGCATCTTACACACCAGCGAAACTGGACTTAGTGAATTACATACTGAGACAAGTTAGTTCCTGTTGTCACTCGCAATCAAATCAGCTATAAAGCCTTTTTTTCCTCCGTCTGGAAGTTAATAAGGCAAAAAGACAAAATAAGACTTGTTACAACAGTTTTCTTTTAACCTCAAACTCTCCTCGTCTAAGTGCACCATTTCAAGGTCTATGTAAATGAGCTATTGCTGAGCCACGCCCTGCCAGAGAACTGTAGAGCTGAGCGATAGACAGCTACGGGGATCTTCTTACTGTATATGAGTTCACATTAGAGAAAAATCTAATTGGCAAATTTTTGCCCCAACCAATACAACAACAAAAAACTGAGAATCTTTTTCCAATGGAGACGCATCCGAATGTCTAAAAATAACTAAAAATCAATTTTTGCATAATAGGTACTGTTTAAGGATTAATTCGATGACTTAGTTCTGCTAATAAAAACGAGTAATATTTTGACTAAAACTAATAAAGTAACAGAAACATTAACATAAAAACGCACTGTAGTTTGGGTTTGTAAGGCAAGAACTTTTTTGAATATGTGTGTGTGTGTGTGTGTGTGTGTGTGTGTGTTTGACATATCCTTATTCTTACCTCAATATTACCCGTTCAACTTGTCTTTGACACACTCTGCTTTGCCTTTCACTTGTCCTCCTAAAGAATGTGTTCTCTCTTTCTCATTCTCTCTCTCATTTTCCCGCTTTCTCATTCACTCATTCTTGGTTGACCTTAACCGCCTCGTTCATTCATTCTGCCTTTGAATCTCTTCCTCTGTCTCTCCTACTGCGCAACTAACACTCCGCTCCCTTGTCTGGCCTTAATAATCCATCCTTAATACCCAAAGGTCCAGACCCCCGACACACACCCACGATCAGGTTCCTGAGGCCTCCTTTTCATTTTTCTTTTTTTATTTCATACCTCTGTCCCCTTTTTTTCCCTGGTTTCCTCTTTTTTTTTTTTCTTTTTTTTTTTTTTGGACAACTCTATCCATAATAAGTTAACAGCGGGGGGCAGATGAGGAAGCACTGATTGACACAAAGAAGAACATAATGCCTTGATTCTGCACCCCAAACCTTATAGAAACTGAAAGCTCATTCTTTGAGACACAGCTTAAAGACGTGCAGAAATGGGACATGATTGTACCAAAAGAGGCTTGCAAAGAAAAATAAAGGAGAACATAATGACACGCCTAGCTTCTGGACCTAAACACAGACAAAGAAAGCTCTTTTTTTTTGCATCCAGGGTGCGTAAGAGAAAGCTGTATGTGTGTTTGTGCCTATAAGTGTGACACAGGTGCTATTGTACCCAAAAGAGTCACCACAACACCCACACCCACGCACAAATAGACCACATGGATGGACTTAGAATGACCTTCTTTACTTCTGCACCTACAGTAAACAGCAATCCACTGCAAGCATTTAAAAAGGGCTGGAATTTGCTCCAAGAGACAAAAACGTTTTCTTTGGCTAAAAATGAAACCTTGCTACTTTACCAAAAGCCAGCACGAGACAGTGTTTTATAAAAAATATTGTGATGGGCAGAAAAATAACTCGGCGTCCAACCTCATTGCATAACCAGTGGTTCCTTCACACAGAACCAGAAGAATCTGTATAGTAAATAAGTGATGACCGAGTGCTAGCCCACATTCACCACCTTCATCTAGCACAAAAGCTAGCTGTCAGAACGCAGCCACAACTCAACCCTGATGAACCCATAACTCAGACGCAATATGAACCAAAGACATTTTTGACCCAAATTTGAGACATGCATGTTTTGTTTTGTTGGTTTGGCCAAATTCTGACAAGTGCAAAAGTTTAAGTTTAACTGAAACAGATAAACAGAACTAAACGGATAAATAAGTCTAAAAGGGGCAAAACCAATCCAAGTCAGTAGATTAGTGAAGTGTCAGGTGATCAGCAGACTCATATGATTATACCATGCTGTCAAATTTTTCACAAGCTGCCATAACCGGCCAAAAATCTCAATTCACTGGACCCAGACCTAAATAGGAGCTCTGGACTTGACAGAGTAATTTGTGATGTCAAGCTCAGTGGCGCAGTTTCTCAACATGTCATTTGTAAGACTGTGTTAAAGCCAAATTATGCTCAGGAACGTTTCTTTCATCTAGAAGTACAGTAGAGCTACAGTAGATGTGTAAGTGTGTATGTTCCCTAACAAAAGTCAAAGATTTGGTGAGTACTTGTGCTTAAAAATAAGACATAGCTAGATTGAGATGTATTACAGCTGCTTAAAAAAAAAAAAAAAACACTGTGTTTTTGGCAGAGGTGAGCATCTATTGAAGATAAGTGTCCAGTCACGAAGGACCCGTATGAACATATATTTAGACTAGGTGTGGGTTTTGGAGATAAACAGCAATCAGATTTGGAAAAAAGAAGTTGAGAGATTTGTGTTTTCTTTGTGGGTCTAAGACTTTGTGTATGTCTGCAATTAACTGAAAGGAAGAGAGAGAAAATAGAATCCTCAAATAAAAAGAAAAACTGAATGACATTTTTAGATTGCAGACATTTGCAAACAAAACATCCATCATGGTGATTGCACAGCCTGAGGGACTGGACTGGACTTGCTCATTACTTGACTCCAAGCGGAAACCTATTTGGGATGCAAAGAAGCTTAATAATTATATTGACCTTGAAACTTCAATAATTCTTCTTTTAAAGAATGTAGGCAGAAACTGATCAATGACCTTTTTGTGTGTTTCTGTGCATTGTTTCCAAAAAAAGAATAATTTGGCAGTTTTCCGGACCACATAAGCCTATACTGAATCATTAGGTTTTTTTAAATATAAGCAGACATGCGACATCATATATGTCCTGAATAGAAGACAAATTCTGTTTATAAAGTCTGCACACCTACTCTTTTCATGAATTGTGTGTGCACAGGCATTGCTAACCAACTACTCGGTATGTGTAGTCAGATTCGCTTCCACAAACAGGTCTAAGATAAATAGGCTAACTTGCTCTATGGTTATCATTGACAGATCTAGTCCGGTGTCATAGGACAGAACTATTGGCATTCAAGCCAATACATTTACGGTAATGGATTCAGGAATAATAGCAAAGCCCATCCGAATCTATTGGTGTCTTTGCAATTACTGTACAAGTTTGTAAGGTGGTAAAGATGGCCTGTGGAATGGTAGAGAATGGTGAGCCTACATAGGCAGGAGAGGTTCTTTTCTTTAAGTGCCTTCAAAAAGAATTTGCTATGATCAGCACAGGCACTATAGAACTTTGGATTTTTCTGTTTTAGATCATGGCCCTTTGTCAAATTCCAAACTGATCATATAGGAGATGTAGCACGTGGATTTGGACGTGATTACCAGAGCAGTGATATTCACCCTTTCAATTGAAGTCCATCTGACAGGCTGAGGATGTTCGGGGTGTTTATGTGTTTGATAACAGTGTCTTTATCTCACTGACCACCAGTGCTGATCAAAGGTACATTTTGTGCTAATGAGGTCCAAGTATCCACCAGTTTTGCCTCTTATCCCAACTGCCTATACAAAAGCGAGGGGATGCCACACATACGTGCTCACTGGCCCTTCGAATGATGCCACACTAGCATGGAATTAGCAAATAATTGAATATATATGGGGCGGCACGGTGGTGTAGTGGTTAGCACTGTCGCCTTGCACCTCCAGGGTCCTGGGTTCGATTCCCGGCCAGGCTCGATTCCCATCTCTGTGTGCATGGAGTTTGCATGTTCTCCCCGTACTTGGTGCGTGCTTGGTGGGTTTCCTCCGGGCACACTTCCTCCCACAGTCCAAAGACATGCAGATTAGGCTAATTGGCATTCCCAAATTGACCATAGTGTGTGAATGAGTGTGTGTATGTATGTGTGTGTGTGCCCTGCGATGGACTGGCACCCTGTCCAGGGTGTACCCTGCCTCGTGCCCGAAGTCTCCTGGGATAGGCTCCAGGTCCCCGTGACCCTAATACAGGATAAAGCGGTGTAGAAAATGAATGAATGAATAATTTAATATATATGGAGCTAATTGGACTTCACTGCTCACTTAATAGTTCCACAGGCTTTACAGGATTTGTGAAAATGAGAGACTTTGACAGCAGCACTTTCCTAATGAGGAAGCTATACTTCACAGCAATAATATAATTCCCTCTCTCATCTCTCTTTCTCCCCTTCTAATGGAAACCCCAAAGTCAGGTCAAGTCAAGATACGCCAAAATACAAAGTACTTAAGGGTCTAGCTCCAAAAGCAACAGCTTGCAGGACCACAGTTACCACCTAGCCTCTTTCTGAACTGTACATTTGTAGGCTCCATTACTTCCACACTATGTGGCCAATGGTTTTGGGTCACCTGAGCATCACATCCATGTGGTTCTTTACTACAACTGTTGCAGAAACTTTGAAGCGCACCATTGTATGGAATGTCTTTGTGCGCATCCATTTTACCGAAACTAAGAGGCCCAAACCTGTTCTGGTATGAGGATTCCCTTGTAAACAAAGTGAGCGCCATGAAAACTTTTGTTGGCATGGAAGAGCTCAATTGTCCTGCACAGTTCACTGACCGAGCTCAAGACAGCTGATAACCTTTGGAATGAACTGGAACTGGAGTCTCCTTACTGAACATTAATACCTGACCTCACTAGTGCTCTTGTGAACACAAATCCCCAAAGCCCTGCTCCAAAATGTAGTCGAATGCCTTAACAGAAGAGTGGACCTTATTGTAAGAGCAATAGGGGAACTAAATTTGGAATGGGATGCACAACAAGCACATATGGGCGTGATGGTCAGGTGTCCACACACACCTCCTAGTTAGACAAGACTAATTTTCTTAAGTTAATTTTCTGTCATTTTCCCAAAACACCAAACATTCTCTCTCAGCCAAGAACAACCCGATGGTGTTCCTTGCATTTCAATGTCTTTAACAACATTTAGACTTGATTCATTACGCAGCCTGCTATCATTTGCTGTTTGCCACTAGGCTGCACTATCGCTATCCAAAGAATAAATAAAGGCTGGTCTAAATAATAGTATCTAATCTATATAATAATGTGGCCTTACAATGGCCTAATATATAAACCGACTCTTGTTAAGGACCATGGATTTTTACTAAACCTGTGCCATTTTTTAAAGACCTAAATATGAATCTCAGCTCTATTGATTTTAATTAGACTGATGGCCGCTTTAATTCCAACCTTCGCCTTGGAACCTGTTCAAAACAACACAAGAACTGTTATGCAAATATCCCACTTCCACTGACGTCAAGTTTGCGATGCGGAACAATGCAGAACTGAGAGGTCAAGAGTGAGGGTAACACACACACACACACACACTAATGACTGCCTAAACCAAATAGAAATATGTATGTCAAGAGGGCATCTGTCTATGTAGCACCCTGTCTAAGAGTCAGGCTATGAAACTGTAAACATTTAGTATAATGGTGTGTGTGTGTGTGTGTGTGTGTGTGTGTGTGTGTGTGTGTGTGTGTGTGTGTGTGTGTGTGTGTGTG
>JAQQZT010000005.1:5846936-5861743 GCA_030068275.1 Clarias platycephalus | reverse complement strand
TTTTGCATAAATTGCATTAATTGCACAAAATAAATGCATAAATAATTTAATCTTATTGCACATTGTTTGAGTCTTTTATTTATAATGCACTTTATATTTGAAGCAAATCTCAAAGTGCTACAAATTATTCCAACCCAAAAGTTCTGATAATAAGATAAGTTTTAAAACCAGATTTAAAATCATCAACAGTCTGTGGCATCCTCAGATACTCTGGGAGAGCATTCCACTGTCTAGGTGCCTCTGAGCAAAAAGTCCAATCTCCCATAGTATGAAGCTTGGTCTTCAGAGGTTTCAGAAGATGTATTGAGACAGAGCGGAGGTTGCATGTAGATGTATGTGAAGTAATAAGTCTTTGAGTTAGGGAGGGGAATTCCCATAGACTAACTTTTCCGTATCTGCAAAATTGAGTGCTGGATGCAGTTTAGCAATGTTCCAGAGGTGAAAGAAAGATGTCTTACACAGATGTTTGATATGAGCCTCATACAGTACATCAAATGAGAGTCCATTTTAATCCGAGGTTAATAGCAAATGTTGACAACGGAATATCCTGACCAGGAAAAGTGATACTAGTGATGTTAGATGTCCTAATCTGGTGTGGGGTGCCTACTAAAATATCTTCAGTCTTAAGAGCTGTTCAGCTGCAGAACAATTTGCTTCATCCATGACTTTATTTCATCCAAAAAGATGAACTACTTTGCTACAGTATATCTTTTTTTTATTCTCTCCTCCAAATGTTTAACCTAATGCAACATCCATGCATTGAATAATTGGTTCTCAAAGTGGATGATGGCAGAGTAGATGAGGAGGTTGATTATCCTGAGGTAAAGCTGAGTATCATCAGCATAGCAATGACATAAAATTTCATTGCCGGCTGATGACACAGCTCAGAGGAAGCATATACAATATAAACAAAATTGGGCCGAGCCCTAAGCCCTGAGGAACACCACTGGTAGCGGATTTAGCTTCTCCCTGACTGCTTACCCATACAAACATACACAAATACTCATCAACTTTTTGTCTAGCTACTAGCAAAAAATGTAAACGCCTCCACTCTCTTCCTCAGATGCTAACACTGTCACGGCTGAATCTTCTCAACCCACATTTAGAAAGCTTAATTTCTCAGCACAGTTGAATTTCATCTTGACCTGTATAAATTGTACATACAGTAACAGACAACACCTAAAAATCTGGAAAAGGTCAAAAATATTGCGAGATGATAGCAAACAAACCACTGCTTGTACTTCAGAAAGGAAACTTCATTCATTAGAAGTGAATTAACTTAACACTTTTTATAAAGACATTTGTTATGAAGCTGCTTCACAGAAACACAGATGTATGGTACATTTACGTCCCTTTTGTACACAGGAGCAATTACAACTGAGGACATGAACATAGTCAAGGAACCAACAGGTAACCCGCCCCATCTTAATGACAGCAGACAGTGTTATTATAAATCATTATAGTATGCAGATGTAGTATAGTGACACCACTGCAGCGTTGAAAGGAAGTTCAAGTGGTATTATCCACAAAGTGCCAGAGTGTGGTTGAAGCAGCCACTTCCACTTGTTTAATCAATTGGGCTCAGTCTTTTTTGATAAGTTGTATCAAGTGTGGCTCCTTCTCGGCTGGAATGAAAACCTACAGCCAAGCTGGCTCTTTGCTGATAGGATTGAACACCCCTGATTTAATAGATATGTGCAGAAAATAATCTCCAAGATGGCTTGTTTTACTCCTCTTACTGTATACCACAGCAATCTGTCAAAAGAAATAACACATTATATGTTTAATCCATTTTTAGGTGTGACACTGGAGACTCCATTCATAAATGAATAAAAAGAACCTCGGCATATGTTAATGTGGAGCACCAATACGTTGTACAAGTTGATGGAGGAACAATAGCGTAGTAGAACCAGTACAATACTATAAGATAAGCTTGTAAAATCTGTCTTGCTTCCAGAGCTTTAATAATTTAATAGCATAACCACAAGATTTGAAACTCAGCATGGCTGGGTTATAAAACAATGTCAGTTCCAAACTGCACGGTGAAAGATAGTACAAAGTAGCCTTTGCATGGGAATTAGAAAGATATGCAGCACTAATATAATATCTCTCTTTCCTTCATTTTCAGTAGCCACTTTATCCTGGTGAGGTGCACGGTGTACTGGGCATGAGTCAGAAATACATGCTGGATGCCAGTTCATTACACTATGTTCACTATCCACAACTTGATACAAAAGAACTAATGGGAAACAACAATTTAAAACAAAAAACAATGTGAGAAAAGATAGAAAAACTGAAAGGTTGCTGTGAAACTCCTTGGGACCTTTACTATAAATCAGAATGTAAATACATTTGGATTCAGCTGTGAATGAGAATCACTTGTGATAAACTGTCAGTCCCCATGTCACATAAATTAGCCACTAACTGTCAAGAACCTTCCTGGATGTGGGGGAAAGAGAACATTGACAAGAGAACTCTTCGAAGGTTGGTGCAAATGGTAAAAACACCACATTTAACATCCAAAAATCTGAAGGCCAACCTGGACCAGCCTGGGGTCATGGTTTCAACAAGCATTACTGTATATGCCGCACACTAAACCAGGAGGCTTCATGGCCCGAAGGCCAAGGAAGACACCATTGCTGAAGAAAAGACATAGAATAGAACGACTGATCTTTGCCAAAGAGTACCTGGACAAACCACAAACCTTCTGGGAAAATGTTCTGTGGATAGATAAAACAAAAATGGAGCTTTAAGAACATGGGCCTTTCAGCAAGACAAGGCCCAAAGCACACATCAAAAAGCATGTAGGAATGGTGTAAAAGGAAAGAAAAAAAAAGGGCTGTTTTAAAATGGCCAGTGGTGAGATAACATCTGCCATTAGGGAAAAGAACCCTCACATCCACACCCAAATATACAAATCATATAAGTGATCCATTAGCATGCAAGCATCTTAGCTAGGACAAGCCAAATTAACCTGAGTAAATGTTTATCTAGATTATTAGCTCCTCTCACTTAGAATAAATAGTTTGAACATACAAATCTATTCACCTTTAGGGAGCAATAAATAAATATTTAACTAACAGCGTTTACAGCTTTTATTTGAAACACTTAGGTGCAGCATAGCATTATTCAGATACATCTGATCATTACATCTGTAGAAGGTGCTAAGGGATTAAAATGAGAATGAGTGTGTTAGCATGTAAACAGTCTTGCTGTGCACTGTGTGCTTAAGACAAGTACTGTATAATTAGATATACAGAAACATGGTGGCATTAGAGATAAAGATAAACCTGGGATAAAAGTTAATCAGAGATTTGTATTCCAATCTGCCTTTTAGCAAAGTGAAATTTAAACTAAGCAAATTTTGCACAGGATAAGGAAAAAGTCAAATATTTAAAATACTCTTGCTTTTATTCAAACTTTTAATGACTAAAGATACTCTATGTAAATATAGCAACCTCCTTCCTTGTAAATAAGGAGTTAAAAAAAAACATCTGGATATTTTGTTCACTCCTTTTCATATGTTCCACAAAATTTCCTGAAGGGCAAAAAATTATATATTTTTAATGTAAACAATTATATGTATGTATATAAATGAAATTTCCACTAAAGGCTCATAAATCAAGCATAGCAGGAAGAGACAGAACGTAAAGAAAGGCCTTTAGGCAGGGAGAAGTGTGGCATAATTGCTTGTAATTAGCATAATTAAAGTCTGCGAGCCGAGGGGTTAAACAGGTAGACAGAGGTAAAAGTGCATGAACAAATAGAGACATAGACACATACAGTACTGTGCAAAAGTCCTGAGCCAGCCCACAATTCTTCCAAAGAGCCAGACTTTCTTGTATTTTTAATGTAGCCCTGAGGAGCAGTTTTCTAGCCCTTCTGATGGACTTTTTTGTCTTTTTTAGTCCAGTCCCTGTAGCTGACCAATTTCAGAGGAATATGATTTGTTTGTTAAATCACAAAGCGACCTATGAATCATTAAATAATAAAACCATCTAATGTAAGGCATGAATCGATGAGAAACAGGCGCAGATGATGACAGATTATCAGACCGAGGATTAGTATGCTGGTAATATTGAATCGAGTTATAGGTGATATAGACAAATGAATCGGTGGAAATGAAGAAACAGTATCAGATAGCAATTGGTACAGGTGGAGAAATGGAAATAAAATAATGCATGAATAATTATAGATGCACATAGAGACAGGAGCAGATCCAGGTAAAGACAGTGGTACAATACAGGTTAAAAAAAAACAGGTTAAGATAAATACATTAGTACAGTACGGGCAAAAACACAGGTGAAGCTAAATAGAGTGGTGCAGTACAGGTACAAACACAGGTGAAGCACATTTGAAGATCCAGGTGAAGGTAAAGACAGTGGTAGACATAAGTAGAGTCAGAGGATCAGGGTTATCATTCCCTGGAATGGTTTGCAAGAGAATATAAATGAGATCCATTTTGGAGAAACATTTGTAGGATGATATTAAACATGGGCCACATTTGGTGCAACGACAACCTTTGGGGTACCAAGACCCCAATGCATTGATAGGTTATTACTGTTTATGCAAGTCGGATAGACTTCCAAAAATCAAAAAGCAGCAGACACTCCCATCTACATGAAGGGGAACCATATCCCCCACTCCACGTAACTGTGTGTCTACATCTCTGAGGATACTGTATGTTCTGGCTTCATAACACTTCAATTCTGGTTAGAAAAGAGCAACAGCACCTTTACATCCTGATGAACTTGGTCTTAGTCTCCCAAAGTTCCTAACAAGCTTCTATCACTGCACCATTGAGAACATTCTGAACAACTCTGTCACAGTGTGGTATAGAACAGTGTCTGGGAAAAAAAAAAAAACTCCTGAAAATGTTGATGAAAACCATGCAAAACATCATCAGTGACCAGCATGAAAATCTTCATCACAGTAGATATCTGCAGCATCATCAGAGACTCCTCCCATCCAAGTCACAAGACTTCTTTATCAGAGACATTACTATGCTGAACGTTACACTACACTGTTTGGCTAGTTGTAGCTTACTAATTGTAATCATTTAAAATCTCAACATTTTATTATTCTGTATATTCTGTATTATCTATAAACAATTATATATTATAAATGTACAATTGTATATAGATAATACAGAATATACAGAATAATAAAGTTCTGTATATTACATATATTATTATAAATATACAGAATAATAAAGTTCTGTATATTACATATATTATTATAAATATACAGAATAATAAAGTACATTGTGCACGTACATGGATAATCCAGTACTGTTGTATATTCAATGCCAATATTTGCACTATTTGCACATCTGATAGATGCTAAACTGCATTTCTGCTGAGTACCTGTATCTTTACCTGTGTGATTACAATTGTGTTGTATCTGTCATCTACTTAACAATTAATTGACATAATATTTAAAGTAGACTTATAATGGAATGGTGATTACATTTTTGGACATGTACGGGCTGTGATTCAAAATGAGAGTTGGGTTTGGGACAGGATGAAACACTACACATAGCGCCACAAGTAGAATTATGCAACTACAGTACTAATCCTTGTGAATAGTCAACTGCAGGTCATGCTCTATCTGTATTCATTTCTGCATATTTGAATCGGCTAAGATTTTACATTGCATACATTGATATTTTTAATGCAAACCCTCGGTTTTATTCAGGCCTGCGAACAATACTAATTGCATGATAACTTGTGCAACCCCAGTGGCTAGGTGTGGGGTGTAGACTGGTCACTAAACCCAGGCCTACTACATGGAATACCTCTGAACCACTAATTCCCAACAGTCAGCTGCAGGTGCATCACGCAAAAGACTTTTAATTTTAAGGATGAAACATTCTTACTTTGAAAAAAGTGCTGACTTTAGCAATGATGTTTCCCAAAGCTGTGTGTCCAGGCATCTGAATCACATAATACATGCTGTTGCAGGAATCCACAATTTTGATGACTTTGTGATACCTGTTGTTAAGTCTTAGCATGAATCAGCGGTCAGAGGTTATGGGGTTAAAAGTGACATTGTGAAAGTATTAAGACTCAAGATTGATGAGGTGATTGTGCTGACTAGAACAAGATTTCACTAAGGGACTCAACACATTCATTTAACTCGAGGCTTTTAAACAAGGGCTTGAGACAAAACAGGAACAACATAACAACAATTCAGTCACATTCACAGTGATCTGTAACCATTTAACACTGTTTGAGCATAAAATCCTGCTGACTTAAAGAAGTCATTTGTGTGTCTCAGACATGCCATCCAATAAATCAACCATGCTTTGATCTTATTCAGAAATTCTTGCTTTCTGCAGACACTGATTGCAGGATTTTAGGCACAATTGTTCTCACATGCAAGGACAAACACTTATTACATGTCTTATATGGGTGTGCTCAGTTTCTCCTCTCTTTAGCCCAACACATCCGCACACACCCCTTACTGTGAGTTCTTACTGTGGTATGTTAGGTATATAGACGACACCCGCTAATCAGACTTTTTCACAGTGAGTCATTGACAAAATGATAATGTTGAGATTTATGTGTGAAATATCAAGAGGAATGGGCTGTCAGTTTAAACTACTGTATATTGCATAGCTATGCATACAGTGCATCTCAATAAATTAGAATGTCATGGAAAAGTTTTTTAAATAATTTATTTAACTTTTCCATAATCTAATTTATTAATATACATGTACACTGTACACATACAAATACTAACAGATTTAATTCTCTTTTATGAACATTTATGTCACTCTTTTTTTTAATATGAATATCCAGCTTCTCAAATCATTAAAATTTCTGGATATTAAAAAATATATATATTTTTTAATGTGTATACATTGATATGCTGATGTTTTCTTTAAAAAGTAAATTTTGGAATGAGTTTGTAGTGTATACAGTAAAATGAAAGTCACCTGGCTTCTAACTACATTTATTTACTATTAGTTTCATCGTATTTCAAAGTAGCTAATAAATAAGAATATGTAAAGCAAATAATACATGTAAAGGTTTGTTGGGTAAAGTTAATAAAAAATCAAGCAAAGTATCATATGAGAAAAAGTTGCTTACAGTGGATAATAGGCTTTTGTGATTTCATTAACCTTTTTGTAAAAATTGGTATTGTCAATATTTTAAAATATATAGGCTAAACAATACCAGAATGCATTTTATAATATTAAACATTTGAATACACAATCTGCACGAACACACACACACACCCACACACCAGCCAGATTCATTTACTAATTCAACTAATTGTCAAGAATGAGGTGGAAGTGAATTTTCCTGGCCAGTGTGTGAGAGAATGAAAAAGACCCCTGCTGGTCATTGTTTGTTTGAATGATTGACAGGTGTGTATCACAGCATGTTAACACAGTCAGTAAGGCAGACACACACACACAAACACAAACCACTTGAACCAAACACACCCTGCTCAGGCCCTGTGGTGAAGCTGTCAATCATTCTGAATTGTAACACCCAGGGTCTGCGCTCCTTCAGTGTTTCCCTTACTCCACCTCCAATTTATAAGACCCCGCCCCCTGTGTGTTCCCTGCTGAGTGTGATTGACAGCTTGACTGTGAGAATGGATGGCGCTCTGGGAAACCTCCCTCCTCCCCTGGCGCGGTCTTGGCCTAGTCTTGCCCTGGCGCTGTGCTTGGCTCCCAGCGGATAATGCTAAGCTTATTAACCACCGGTGGTCATGTTTCGCCATAAATCATACAGACTGATGCTGACATGAGCATGAAAACCGAACCTGCCACACGCCAAACGGTAAGGTTCTCTCCCTTTTTTTGTCTGTTCGCAGAAAAGGAGACAGATGGAGGGAAAGCATGAGACGTGTTGAATGAGTATGTGTACAGCAGGACTCCCTCGGCCCCTTGGGTGTTTTCTCTTTGAGTCTGGAATGTCTCGCCTTGCTGATTGTTCTCTGGGCCTTTGAGCAGATCTCTGAAAGGACCGATGGAGTCAGCAGACTTTTTGAAGGCTGCCGCTCTGAGGCTCCCAAGACGTCCCTGAAGATGGAAGGGAACCTTTTCACAGCGGTTTTTAATTATTGACATGCAGCAATCCAAAATACGAACAGTTAGCAAGATCTAAACTGTTCATTTTCTAACCAACAGTTTCTGATCAGAACATTCTATTGAGTGGATAAGTTTTAGCCACCATCTGACCAGCATGATTAAGGCTAATGGACTAAATCAAGCCTTGTTTCTAACTATAAAGGACTTTCAATTGATTTTCAATTGAATCGCAGACTGTGCTCAGCCATGCGTTTGACTCATAAAGGAATATCCAATCCCATTAAACTTGAACAAAGTTGTTGGTCCATGTCTTACACAGAATACTCCAATCATTCACTAGGAAGTAAGCAGGAAAATCACTTTAATCACAAAAGAAGAGGAGGGAGTCATTTGTCAGTGCTTGTTGCCTTGTCCAATCATCTGAATTTGAGCAATTTGTGCACACACGGTTGAAGACATAATAACATGCTTCGCTGAAACTGATCGATGAGTAAGCAGTTCCCGGAGCAAATTCTGGATTCTCTTTTATTAAAGGACATTTTTTAGATTATTTCTCTGTAGTTTCTCTATGATTTTGGATTTCTTGCCAAACAGGAAATAGTGGTTGAACTTATGAATTTAGATTTATGACGCTATCAAAAAATGTTTTACATGAAATTACAATTTCGAATAAATTACATTTAAACAAAAGGTTTATCATTAAGAAACACCTTTATTTTTTAGGCAGTTCCATTTGTTACTATTTATTTAAATTCAATTCAGTTCAATTCAACATTTATAAAACAATGGATTCATTCCAGAAATCTGATAGGTGAGTCAAAGCTATTGTAAAATCCTTGAAATGCACACAGCAGTAATAAAATTCTGTGTTAAAGCTCCAGGTTAATAATTCGATACATTAATTAAACTAATAGTGACTGTAATCTATACTCTCTCGTGGCTTATTGAATTAATATATGGTTTTGGCTTCATTAGAAAATATGTAGCTAAAATAGCTACAAGCGCAAGGTTGTATTATTACTTTGTAAATAAACTCATTAATTTTAATAAGAAATGAAAAATAAAAAAAACATGGAAACAAAAAAAAATAATTGAAGTGGATTGGGATATTTAAATTCTAATATTAATTCTGGTACCTATTTATTATATTTGATAGAACTGTTGAATTCTTAAGTTTGACTAATCAGAAGATGTTGTTAAGTTTTTTTTTTTATACCACAACAGCTTTGACAAGCATGTCCCTGTTCTAATATGTGATCATTTCTATAGTAGCGGATTATTCATATCGTCTTCAAGACCAGTTGTTCAGCATAACAAAATGATGATGATAAACATTTATACATTACGTTATTTTTTCCTCACTTCCTCACAGAGTGTTCTCACTTTGTAATAATAAAAGGTAAATCTGTTTGTGTAAGTTTATCATCACAGAAAGAGGAGTTTTCCTTTTGTGGTTTGACTGTAACATGGCAACATGGCATGTGTTTTTATGTTTTATTAACTTCAACAAAGAGAACAAAAAGAGAGGCTGGTAAGAACAAGAGCTAACATGCCTTGTAGACATTACACAACATTAAACATAGCTGTAAACTGATTTCATTCATTTAATTCATTCATAAATAAAAAAAAAAGCAATTTATCATTACCAAACTTACACAACAGTATACAATGTTATTGAATAAATAAATAATTAACGTCAGGGTGGTAAGAGTAACTTCGCTTCACATCAGGCGGCATCACAAAATCCTGTTGTTGATTATTTACAGCTAACAAACTAAGTAACAAACACTTTTTTCTGCATTAATGAATATCAACTTACATTAATACACATTAAGCGATGTTGAGATAGTGACCTGTATTAATTCATGCTTGCTTAAATGTTAATGAAATGGTTCTGCACTGACTATTTAATCAGTCTATGACTTAAAATAATCCAAATAAATGAACATAAAATATTAAAATTATATACTCATTCTGATCTCTGGAAACATTTAATAAATTTTGGAACACACAAGTTCATTGTTCATTTTGCACGTTGATAGTACAGTATCTTCATTGTAGGTCTTAATTATCTGCCTTATTGATGAATGTAATTATTTGTGCTTTGCTAAAATTGCCAAGTGTTTATCAATCGAAGCACTCATGAAATGTTAATGTTAATGTTTTAATTAATGTGAGGTAAATAAATTTTAATTTAGAGTATTACTTAATAAATAAAGAGTAGTGAAAGAAGTGTGACTCTGGTGTGGCTCTTCGGTTGAATGCCGCTCCGCAGCAGCCATCCATCTCAGTGGCAGGGGGCAGGTGTGTGTAATGTGTGTTTGAATGTGAAATGACGGCAGATAAATCCAGTTAGGCTTTGATTAGATTACAGTAGGGCAGGATGAATGGGATCAGCTAGAGGGCTGACAGAGAGAGAGGGAGATCCTCAGAGTTGGGGTTCTAAATGAAATGGCCTCGGTCCATTCACTGACTCCAAAAACTTCCTTCCTCTCCTCTTTCATATTGATAGTGCTCTCAAAAGGGGGGGGGGGTGCTTGTGGGAAAGGGGGCAGGGAGCATATGAGTGCATTTTTTGGGTGGTTGTCTTACTGTTTATGTCTGTAGCTTTATTTATTTTTTCCCCCCAAGAATTCTCCATTGGGAAGACCACATTTACTACATTATCTCTGCTGATATTTTTGAGCATTTGAGATCCTGGCTCTGGAATACCATCATATTTCAGTGGTACCAAATCCCCAAGCTTTAATTAATCACCATATTTAGAAGTTCAAACAAGGTCACTAGGTGAATTAGAGGATGTAAAGCAACAAGAGGTAAGAGGTATGTCATATTTACATGACAGTGACGGCCTCACACAGTATTTCAGTGTTGTCATTCACATTGTTTGCGAAGTTTTGTTTGCTCTAGTCTTTGTTTCACCTGCACACGATTTTCATTTTGATTTTAATTATGAAGTGCTTGTATCTTATTGTGCAATTGAATAAAATACAAAAAAATGGTTTAGCCTAATATTAAATTATATAGTAAAGCTAATATCTTTTTTATTATACCCTAATAGTATGCTTATGGCTAGGTCATTAGGGACAAACTGTTCAAGCTTTTTATTTATTAGAATTTAGATGCATATTTTTATTTCAAGCTGCTTCGCAGCAATGTCTATCATTAAAAACATTAACACAATTAATATAAATTAAATCTTAAAAGGGCATTAGCTTGGGCTTATTACTAGAGCATCTGTTTTACAGAATGCAAAACTACACACTACTATTTAAGTAAAGGGCAGAATTTCCACTCAAAAATAAAGAATGGTAAAAATGTATGTTTTAAGTACTTAAAATATAATTATGTACATTACAAGCATAATTTAATACAGTAAAATGAACATAATATCAATATGTAATTGCTCTTAAGTGTAGCATAACCAACCAAAAAACAATGGATAAACAACTAAATTAAAACAAGTGCAAGATCAAGAACAAACTAATCAAACATTAAAAAGTGAATACAGTTAGGAAAACACAACAGTGAGGTGCAGACAAAAGTCCTTGACACAAAGACACAATAGTTTTACCACCCCAATGTTGATTGTTCTCCAATAACACCATGCCATATAGTGCTCTATTCTTCTTATACCAAAACAATTTGCCACTACTAACAAATCTGAATGACAAATTACAGAGTGGCATCTCATACATTTTATTAATTCATAACTTCATTTAAAGTTGTGGAACATCCATGAAATAAGTGTGACCCATGAACCATTCTGTGATAACTTACATTTTACCAGATGCTCTGTTAGACCCAATTGTGGTGTTAAAGGTGTGTTTCAGCACTCATCACAACCAAACATCATCATCATCCTCAGCAGGAAATGTCTGTCAGAGACGATGAGTGATTGATGTCCAAAGTGTTATTCTGATGACTTCCTTGGATGGAGAGTTCACCTCCTCCTCACCTACCCATGTTGCATGTATTTACACAATTACACAAACACATAATTTGCTGCCCATCATATTTGTCGATCCTACCAACTGCACCTCACGTTTTTAGTGAATATGCCAAGGGTATACTTTTGTTTATGAAAAAAAGGCATTGTAAAGAAAAATTATTGCACATTCAAGTGTTAGGGAAGGTCCAATTAGGCTTTAGAGAACTAATAAAATAGTGATGGAGAGAGAGAGAGAGAGAGAGAGAGAGAGAGAGATTCATATTCATATTATTTCTGGATTGCCTTTTAATTTACAACCGCCAGAAACACATTCCAGACAGAAAGAGATGGTGTGTGTGTATGTGTGTGTAATCCTACAAAATTATATATTCTTGGTTACCTCCCCTTATAGCTTAGGGTAAATGTTTCAGACAGTCCTTTAGAGTCTTACTTCCGACTACATGTGATTAACAGCTACACATGCCCATGTTCAGTTGTGTGTGTGTGTGTGTCACTCTCCAGTCAGACTGTGGTATGTGTTCCAGGCACTCACCTGTTTCTGGTCAACGCCCTTTCACACTCACTCATTCACACACACTGAAGAGGAACCGCAGTGATCCAGGTGTGAACATATTCGAATAGTTAGCGCAAGCAGGAAGTACACACCTTCATTGAATCCGTTTCTGTTTTTTTTCCCTGTTATTTAATATCTCTTTCACCCTAAGGCTGAGAGACAGAGGGACGGATTTAGGCTTTGGGGATGAGACACCTTTTGAAAGTGCACTTTTGAGGGCCTTTTTAAGGCTTTTGTCCTCCTCTTTCCCTCTTTTTCCCCTGTGCTTTTTGTCTCGCGGTGCATTTGACCCCGTAGTCACTGCCTGAGGTGTGCTCCACACGCCACTAATGGATCGCTTACACACAAACACACAGTTTGTTGATGTGTGTAAGTAAACAGGGAGCTTCTTCAGGATGCCATTGTGGTGTGAGCGAATGGATTAAGCCGCTGTCATGAAGCGCGTAAACACACACGTGCACACGCATCCATTGTAACAAGCTTTTAAGAGATCAAAACGTTACATACTGTACTGCATAAGATTACCATTGATATCCTGGTTTAAAATGAATAGTAGTGCTTTAAAATATACACATCCACATAAATAAGTAAGATATCGTTCTCCATTAAACACATCTCTCATGCCATTATTTCATATCAGCTGTACAGTGATTTTCTGCACTGCACATGCTAGAATTGCACAACTACTGTATAAATTAGAAATCTTGATGTACTGCGTATTTTACGTGAGAACTGAAGTGATGTGGTGGTTTTGTAGGTGTATGTGGTCTATTTTTTTTATGTTCCCAGAATCTGCTTTCAGCAAACTCCTAAAATTTTTAAGTTTAATAGATGAACGGTTTTGTTTTGTGATATTCCTCTGAAACAATATATTGTATTTAAATAGTAATATATACACCGAAACTCACAATGTTAACTCCTTAACTTGCTCTTATATCCACAGCCCATTCTTACAGCTTCTTCGTAATTACTGAAAATCTGTGTTAAGAGCAAATAATTTTTTATAATGTTTTTAAATTTAGCTTGGTAAAGAATAATTTCATTTGTTTAATGAGTAATGGATAGTTATTGTGTTTTTAATATTGTTATTTATGTTAATGTGTAATTGTTATTCCTATTAATATTGAAATTATGTAATTAATTTCACATACAGTAACATATTAATATTTAGTTTAACACCTTTATTTATTTAATAAAGTTAAGGTGAGTTAAGGAAAATGACTTTTCACATACACAGTCATACACAGTACGATATGCAGTGAAATGCTTATACGACCGCCAGTGACCTTAAAAAGAGAATTAAAGCTTATAATAAGAAATAAATATGAATAAAAGAAATACGATAGAAAAATTTTATTTAACTAGGATAAAAATAGAAATAAAAATAGAAATATGCTGTACGCTGCAATGTTTCATGGATGTCCTATAAATGGATAAACAATGTGATGCTTTGTTATTAAAATAAATAACTGTAAGCATCGACAATTTGCAGTGATGTTAAAACAATTAAAAAATTTAAAAGTGCTGACTGTAACTGACTGTAATGGTTGCTTACTTTCCAAGAACAGCATGAGCACTAGTGTTTTATTGCATATATAATAAGTTAACTTTTTAGTAATAAACTATGTATTATTTGCATATAAACAGTTTACTGCCAAAACCTATACAATCCTGACAATCACAATTTGGCAACATTTATATCTATTTCGAATAAAATAAAAGGATGAGTCATAAATTTCAATCCTAATTTATGGTAGAAAGTTGGACAATCATCCAAGCATGATGTTACACATTGCTGTAATTGCTAGGAATCAAGGTATTATTAATATAAATTTTTTTTAAACATTATTTTAAACTTGTTGAATTGCTTTATTGTTTTCTGTTTTTTTTTTTTTTCTTTTCTCCTCAGAGGAAGCAAAGGCCTCAGGGGTCAGCGTCTGAGGTCATGAGGCGTCACCTGAACAAAACCTGATACCCGTTGGGTGACACGGCCCTCTGACAGATAAGGAAATGAGACGGGTGACTGGCCGCTGCTAAAACCTTTTGTAACACACACACCTACACAGACTCACATATGCACACACCTAAGAACCTATACAATACCCCAAGGGGGTCAGTATGTTCTCCCTCAAAATGCTATGTCCTTCTCTCATCTTAGTTACCCCTCAGTCCTACCCCAGCGCGCGCGCACACACACACACACACACACACACACACACACACACACACACACACACACACACACACACACACAC
>JAQQZT010000005.1:5817973-5842238 GCA_030068275.1 Clarias platycephalus | reverse complement strand
TGCTGGAAAATAAAATACGAGAGACAAAGTTCATCGGACTTCTGTGTTGTGAGTAAATATTCAAACTAAAGATACGCGTCAAAACATCTTCAATAACATGACCGCATTCACAATCATTAATGTGAAAAATACCTGTAGTGTATGCGCCATCATGGCAGATCTAAAGTAGCCGTTACAGTGACCGTTACCTTTTAAAAATCTTAGGCAGCGCGAGACGCATGATCTAACAAGCGCGAGACGTGTTTTAAATACTGTGTAGACGTTATTTAGCATAATTGGCTAATCAGAAAATCCTGAACAAATTAACAGAAAATCAGCTTTTAATAAAAAAAATAATGAATAACAACGCATTTACATTAAAATGTTAAGTGAACGAACTAACAAACAGGCGGGGAAAGAGGAAGTTTTGCCCAGCCTGTTAAAATGTTTTTGAGATGACAGTAAGTAACATTAGCTCAGGACTGAGGGAAACATTAGCTTATAATGCTATTACATGAATAAAAATGTCAAAAATTTAAAGTCACTGCCAACTTTATACCTTTTTTGAATGATAACATTCATCATGACAAATATGACTCCGACGTTTGATTATCGATATATATACGTTATATTAACGTAGATGTTATATGTTGTATGTAACGTTGGATATTTTAAGGTATATTTGTGGCTTATTTATTTTAGTTTTAGAACCGTTTCACAGCTCCTTTATTAATTGAAAATACAATTAAACGGGCATAAACAAAACTGGAAGAGGCAGCACCAAACTTAATTTAAAAGTTCTGCGTAAAGAAAAAGTAAGCAAATAAATAAATGCATGAATAAATTAATGAATAAAATACATGCACAGCTGCAACGCATAAAGCATTTATATAATTTTAAAAGACAAATAACTACATTAGGTTTTAGAATAAATGTTATGGTGCAAATAATCTACACTAAAAATAGGTTTGTTTGCTTGTTTCTTTTCATTCATTCCTTTCTTCCAACTGATTAGATGGTTCGGAGGGGGAAAAAGTCGGGGACTTATTTTGTGAATCTGATAGTTCTTTACGGACTCTTTCTCTCTCTCGCTCTCTCTCACTCACACGCACACACACGCTCTCTCTCTCTCTCTCTCTCTCTCTCTCTCTCACACACACACACACACACACACACACAGGGAGAGAGAGAGTGCGCTTGTGATTGGCTACCTGCTTATTCTCTCTCTCTCGCTCCCTTTCTCTGCTCTATAACTTATTCCCATCCCCAATGATTTATCAATGAGCTCTTCATGATTTAGGAGGAAAAACCTTTCTCCATCAGTTAGCATTTAGTAAAGGATGAGAAGTCGGAACAGAGCACACCTTCCTGCAGGAGGATAACACGCCCAGAGTGCTTACTTTTTATATCATCATAATTTTTCTTGTTATCTTGCAAGTAAATTACAGGAATTATTTGTGTCTTATTTTTTATGGCAACATTTAGGTAAGTAGTATAACCCTTTTAATTCAGTCATATGCTACTTTTTTATTTTTATTTTTTTTACTGTTTAAATCGAGTGTAGTTCTGCACTTGATCTGCAAAGTCTGTATAAAATCTTATTATACATTTACGGTATAAAACAGCGACAAAAGCGGCATCGCTGTTCTTTTTTTCAATAAGACAAATTTATGGCATTTTTATGCTATTGCCAATTTGACATGCTTGTAATTTGCCTGATATATAGTAACCAAAGCGTGATTCTGTGAATTTCTTTACATTTGTTAGAGTGTAATATTGCTATCTGGTCTATAAAGCTATTAAATGCAAAACATGCCATACAAAACATACAATGGTAATGAGGTATCGTTTTGTTTGCAGCAGCTTGTCTATGATTATTCATAACACCATGTATTTAGAAGAAATTAAGTTAATTACACTGCATTAATTAAATTAAATTGATTGTGCACATTTGTTTGTTAAAGTCCGCTATCATCCAGCCATGCTATAAAAATGTATTTTAATAAACAAAACAAATGATCAAGTATAAGAAGGTGATATAGAAAGTTAAAAGCTAGGAAGGTTTACGCAAACGGCATTACGCATGCGTATATATACACATAGCTAGTGAATATGATTGAACATGCTCAACATCTTCTCTGCGACCTCTTTGCATGAACAATGTCCTAATATTCCAACTGTATACAGGCCACTCTATAAAGTCGGATGAAAGACATGCTAGCGCATGTAACTTGTAAAACTATTTGGCATACCTGTCAGTTTCGTCTTGCGCGTTTGGAGCAGACGGAAAGTGCCAAGCATGTTTTTTTTTTTTTCCTCTTTCCGAAAACTAACACAACTTTTTATACATCCTCCTAGCAACCTGATGTACCGTATCCACCTCCTATAAAGAGCTTGGACGCTGGGTTGTTAATTTAACACTCCTGACAAGGAAGACGTGATTTTTTTTATTTTTTGCTCGGTTCTTATGCTTGATGATGATGTTTGGGACTGAAAGCTACGTGGTGTCTGCGCTCCTCGCGCTCCTCCGCTCCGTGGTTCCGGCGCTGCTGCTGCTCGCGCTGTCGCGACGGCTCTGGGCGCTCAGGTGGCGCGCAGCCCGGGACAAGACATGCGCGCTCCCGCTACCTGAGGGCTCCATGGGGTGGCCGCTGATCGGAGAGAGCTTCCATTGGCTCTTTCAGGTAAGATTAAATTTAGATTAAGATGATCACATAAAAAACGTCAATGCGGCGCACTACCCAGTGCTGAATTAAAGCCTAGTGCTAAAGTGTATCCAAAAGGTCTCCCAACAAAATGGCATTTTATTTTCAACACATCTCGTCATTTCTTTGTAAACAAACTTGCAGTCGTCTCCAGATCACGATGAACTGGTTCATAAAGAACACTCTGTATTATAACGCTCAGATGAACTCGTGTGAACTTTTATTTCAACACTGGGTATTTTGCGGCGCTCATTACCTGTGTGATGGTAGCGCACAATTTTCTGTGGTTTTGGACGTAATCCAAATGCCGGATGCGCTGGTTTATTCTTAATACACAAAATAGAACAAGACGTTTTCTTGTGTTTATGCCAACTTTAACCCTAGTGAGTTTAGGCTTTTATTAAAAGTATTGGTATTAGAATCCCTTGACACTTGACTCTAATCTACACTAATTTCCTAAAATATGCTATATAGTAGTCCCATATTTAAAAATACAAAAATACAAAGTCTTACATTACCACCTGAAGTGACAAAATGATCTATTATACTATCCAAATGCACTGATATTAAGTGTTTATTCAATGATGGGGATTTTGCTGTGTGCACTGCTGGCTTTATTCCAAGACAAAACGTAGTGCGGTTTTGGACAGAACCCAAATTATACAAGTAATCATAACCTTCCTTGTTTCTTTTCCCTCTCTCTCTCTTTCTGAGAGCACATTATGTCTCAGTCTCACTTTTGCAAATTTGTAACGTTTTACACAACTCTGTTTATGTGAAATGTTACAAAGGTTAGGAATGTGGTTGGGATAAGATTAGTGTTTGCCCATTTTCTGATGACTACATCCGGAAAAAAACTGAACATGATCGAAGGACATGGCCCATACTTGTTTTAATTTCTACGAATTTCCCACGAGATCAGTTTGGTCCCAATACACAAGTTATTAATAGGCAGCATTAAATCACTTAATATGTGGATATAATACAATGATACAACTGCACTGTGCGATTATAGAAAAATAATGAAGGGTGTGATGCACCTAATTATTACTGTTACCCTATGCTACCACCCTAACATTATTGCCAACAATTAGAAATGGATATTTGAGAGCGCCAAATGGTGCTTTCATCCCTTATAGTTGAATTTAATATTGTAGAATATCTGTAACACAAGTTACCATTTGTGTTGTAGCAACTATAGGGTCATTCCACCACCAGCCTTATTTTTTTCTTAAAATTAAAAAGGTAAAACCCAGCTTATCATTTTTCAGAGAAATTGCATAACACAAGCCCCTCTGTCCTGAAGCATTTCCCTGCAACAAGAACTTACTGAGCATTACAATATCCTTATGTTGCGGTCTTAAATAGCCTATTAGTTTTCTTTTTTTATCCACAGAATCATTTGATTCGCAGTTGGCACAATTGTCAGTCGTTATAGAAAAGTTATGCTCTGACCAATCAGGTTTGAAAATTCAACAGACCTGTGGTACATTTCCTAATATACCACCCATTACCCACTAAGGCAACTTATTTTGAGTATATGAATATGGGCTTAGCAGCAGTCTCTTACCTTTTCACTTTGAAATTCTTAACCAGAACTAACCACAGCAGATACACCAGCTGGTAAAACACCAGATACACCAGGGGTAAAATATGCCAAGATAAAGATTCTTAAAGTGTCTTTTGTCAAGTTGTCATTGAGTTCTATTTAGGGGGTTACAAAATATGAAATCTGTAAAACTAACAATGTTTAAACCAAGTACATCTGATAAGTCCAATCAGCTGATTTCGATATGATGCATTGCTTATTGTGAAGACTAATACATTTTATTAGTTTTCACAATAAGCAACTTTTTGTTTCTGAATAGAAAACAAGCAAGCAGATAATGGCAGTGCACACCAATCAGCATTAACTCAATTTAATTCAATACAATTTTATTTGTATAGCGCTTTTAACAATTGTCATTGTCGCAAAGCAGCTTTACACAATCAAAAGAATTATTTAGGTTTGTTTGGAATGTGAATGTGTATGAATCAAAATTGTCAGATAGTCCCTGGTGAGCAAGCCAAGGGCGACAGTGGCAAGGAAAAAGTTTTACTGTTGGACTTTTGTGCTTAAACATAATAATAATAATAATAATAATAATAATGAAATGTACAATACATAGTTAATAGGGTACTATTGCCATTATGGAATTACCACTTTTGACACTTCAAATTATTCATTTTATGAATGCTGAAAAAAAAAGGATGGGGCATTTTGCCAATACTGATCAAGTCGATTAGAAGATAATTGTGTGTTTAAATACTACATATGTTTCCAGCTATGAGAGCCTTCATGCCTTGGTCATAATCCTATCACAGAGTGCTGTTTGGATAATTGTCATTGGGTCAACATCCAGAGAGAGATAGAGATTATTGGTTTAGCTCTCTAGCATTTTGCTAAAATCATTGAAGAAATCACACTGCTTTGTGCCAACTGTCCAATTCTTCCTATTAATGTTTCCTTTAACATTTCTCCGTAGTGCTGTAGTTCAGTACTATTGAAAGAAACTCATAGTGTTTTACAATAGAATAGAAAAGTTTACTTTAAATTGTATTCTATTGTATGAAGTCATTAAATTTTATTGTAATATTAAAGTTATGGCAAATCTCTGGCACAATAAAAAAAAAAAATCTTTAGTCTACTGCTTTGTTAACACACGTATGAAATTATTTCCCTGCATGCGCAGACCTGAAAGTAAAATACAGAATTCCCCTCAGTTCCAGGCACAGTACCCTGCCAAGGCAAATCCGTAGCTCAATTTCAAAAGACTCCTGTTTTTGAAATATAGAGCAGAACTGAGGAGGAGTTAGGGAGGAGGGAGTTCTTTAAGATTTAGCTTGAGTCTGTCTGATGAGATTCAACCAAAGCACAGAGAAAAAACCCTAACCAAAAATAAGTTTCTTTCACCATCTAATGATTTAGAAATAAACATTTGAATATTTCTCTATATTTTCTTATAAACATCTTTGTGTCTTTTTCCAACTCTTTTTCTCCCCCCTGTCCATCATTCCACAGGGTTCAAGCTTCCACATCTCCAGGAGAGAGAAACACGGCAATGTCTTTAAGACCCACCTCCTGGGGAAACCTGTGATTCGTGTAACCGGCGCTGAAAACATTCGCAAGATCCTGCTTGGTGAACACACACTGGTGAGCACGCAGTGGCCACAGAGCACGCGCATCATCCTTGGACCAAATACGCTCGTCAACTCAGTTGGTGAGCTACACAAGAAGAAAAGAAAAGTAAGCAATAACTTTAAACAGTCAATATGAGATGTTTGCAGTTTTTTTTTTTTAACTAAATGGAAATTGACCAGAAAACTTGAGTTAGGGTTATTAAGCTTTTTTTCTTCAGAGACAGCCTCAGTATATATTTAACATGAACTATTTAACCAACTATTAGGGTCATAAGTATACATCATTTCATTTGCAAAATTATTTACTCAAGCCGTGGAGCTTTTTTCATCCCAAATTTTATATCAGCAGAACATATTAGGTCCAAGTTGACACTATTTATAAAGTTATTGATGTTTGGATTGAATCCTTCAAGGCTCCAGATAAACTTTAAGAATTATAATAAATCATTTATGTATAAATATAACTTTAATGATGAGTGATTGTGATTTCCATTATATTTGGATATATTGGAATTATTATAACAACAACAACAACAACAACAACAATAATAATAATAATAATAATAATAATAAGTAGAAGAAGAAGTAAATCTTCTATACTGCTTTATCCTTTATTCAGGATCATAGTGTTATTTATTATTTATATTTTATTTGTATTTGTTCATTTATTATTTATATAAGATGTGGCAGCTATTAATGCTCGGTAATGCTTTTTTTTTTTCACTTCTCAACAAAATTTTAAGCAAACATTTCATAGCTTAACTTCATTTTGTAAGGAACAAATACACAAATTCTTTTTCTATTCTTTATCCATATATATCTATATCATATTGATGGCAGATGTATATGTAGGTGCATGTAGAGTGTAAACCCTGTTATATTAATTACTTAATGCATGTCGCATTGTCCCAGGGTTTCTCTGTACTTTTAACATATATGCATCAATTACTTTCAATGAATTCATTTTAGTGCCATTCAAGTTTCAAAAGTACACTATATGGCCAAAAGTTTGGGGACCCCTGACTATTACAGCCTACAGTATATTCGTATCTTCCCCAAATCCTTGCCACAAAGTCTGGAGCACAAACCAATATAGAATTTCTGTATATGATGTAGCATTGACTGAACTTAAACCCGCTGAACATCTTAAGGATGAATTGGAACTGGAGAATTCTCATCATCCTAACATCTGCACCTAAGCTTAATAATGCTCTTGTTGCTGTATGAATGTAAATTTTCAAAGCCACACTCCAAAATCTAGTGGAAATCCTTCCCAAAAGAGAGGGTATTTTAGAATAGCGGAAGGGGAACCAAGTCCAAGATTTTGGAATAGGCACATATGGGTGTGTCAGGTTTCAACATACTGTAGATATCTGAGTATCTGACATCAATCTTTGCTTTTAGATATACTGTATGGGAAATACTTGGGAGGATTTGTTTTTTAAATGTCAGATATATGTGCATACACTTAGATTTTTACATAAGTAATAGAGGGAACAAGGCAGGGTTTAAAATCAGCTTTAAATATGAACACAAGGGTCAAAATTATCTGACTGAAAATATGTGTAATATATAAAGTGTTTTTCATAAAAATAAAAAAAAGCATTTATTTGTGTCATATCAAATAACTTGTTGAATTTTTAGAAATAAAGAACTATTTAGATATCTGCAACAAATTTTTTAAACTGAGTTGCAAATCCTTGTCTCCTTCTTAGATTCTGGCAAGAGTGTTTAACTGTGAAGCACTGGAGACCTATCTGACACGCCTTCAGGATGTGGTGAAGGGTGAAATCAGTAAGTGGTGTGCTGAGGCTGGCCCTGTGGAAGTGTACAGTGCTTCAAGGTCACTCACTTTCCGTATCGCTGTGCGCGTCCTTCTCGGCCTAAAGCTTGACGAACAGCGCATCACCGACCTCTCCAAGACCTTTGAGGAGCTCATGAACAACCTGTTCTCACTCCCTGTGGACGCACCTCTTAGTGGCCTGCGCAAAGTGAGAAAACACATTTTTATGAGTCACAATACCTACAATGCTCATGTTGCATGTTTTTGTAAGTTTAGACCAAACTGAGAAATTTGTTTATTTACCCATTTTTGTTCTAACCCTAATTACATTTCTTAAACCAAATGGAATAAATTTCACCCCTCCCTTGTGCCCATAGTTTCCTCTATAGGCTCCAGGCTCTGACCCTGTTCAGGATAAGCAGTATAGAAGATGAATGATTGAATGTTGTTGTTACACAATTACCTAATTAAATATATATTATTAAAAATCCTGTATTGTTCTAGAATGTAGAAAATATATCATAGAAATATGAGTCAAAACTACGGATGGTCCAAGTAGAACTAAAACAGCATGATAAAAACAAGCACTTTAGTAACATTCTTGTACAACTTTCCCACCAATATTTTTCCTTTCAAATTCTCCTCTAAGGGGAAAAAAGCACGAGACATTCTGCATGCAGAGATGGAGAACATTATCAAGGAGAAACTGAAGAAGCAGGACATGGATGAGTACTGTGATGCTTTTGACTACATGCTGAGTGGTGCAAAGGAACTGGATTACAACTTGACCATGCAGGAGCTTAAGGTACAGCATTCATTTAAAAGCATGTTTAAATGATGATGTAATGGTTTTGGAATGAGGTTTTGGAAGGAAAAAAGGGCCTGTTTTAACTGGCTCCTCATTGCCACCATCAATTAAAGTTCAGGTTTTGGACTGCTGATTTAAAGGTTGTGAGTTTAAATCCCAGCACTGTCCAGCTGACACTACTAAGCTTCAACCAAATGCGTTTCGTTTGAAAAAGAAAAAAAAATATATATATTATTATTATTATTTTTTTTTTTACTTTTTACAAATGTTGAAGAAATGAAGATAGGAAAATGGATTGCACTATGTCCACTACATACTATGGTTTATTCATTTTTTTATTTTTATTTTTTTTTTAAATAATGAGAGAATATGATAATTGCAATAATTTAAGCACTTTCATGATCTTAAGGAACAGTAGAAGCAACACTGCAATAGCTTAAGTAGTGTAGTGAATTGTGAGCAATATGTCCAAACAGTGAAACTGAAAAAGTCCTCACATTTACATTATACCCTTTCGATAAACTTAAATGTTGAGATGCAAACTACGAGGGTGAAGCCAAATTTTTTTGTGAATGAAGGTGTAAAACATATGACATTTACAGAGGACCTTTATCACAGTACGGTGATGAGACCCTTGCCACAGTAATACATAAAAATTTTGCAAACGTTTTAAAGAAGTCTGCATGTTTGTGAATGACAATCCTGGCTGAGGTGACATGAAGACCAATGAAAGGACATTCAGTGGAATGCCTGATCCTTAAACTCGGCTGGGACGTAACTCAGCTGGAAGTTATTGCCACATCCTCCATACAGTCCTGACCACACTCCAAGCCATTCCAACATGTTTGGACCACTAAAAAAGTTCCTTGAAGGCCATACATGCAGCAGGCAGTCTGATCATGGCTCTGGGCGAACTGCGAAAACTTTGATGGTATCCAAGCACAAGTGAACTGGGATAAGTGCTTTAGAGTTGTATTGGATTATATAGAACAATAAAGGGAGTTTTTACTCTCATAACTGTGTTCTGTTATTCTGCACAAAAGTCCACTTTAATGCATCTGTGCAGACTAATCATTATAGCCATACAATACAGTGAATTATTTTAGTACTAATATCTCTGTTAATCTTAATTTCAACGCACATACTAACAGCGAAGCAGCCCAAAGGCCTTTGCCATGTTTGGGGATTTTCTTGATGAAATGTACATGCACAATAGGATAAATAATAGATGGAGTGAATAGGATTGTCACTAATATCACCATTGGTTTATACAGGATGAAAAATGCTGAATATACTTATGTTATGTTATAACCATATATTTTTGGTTTTATTTTATGGGCTAATTTACAATGAATAGTTTTTCCTGAATTAATCTGATCACATTTATTATATTGCAGGAAACCGCAGTGGAATTGATCTTTGCAGCACACTCCACTATAGCGAGCGCGTCCACATCGCTCATACTTCAGCTGATGCGCCATCCTGAAGTCACAGAGCGTGCAAGGGCCGAACTGGAGGCTGAAGGTTTAATGGTGGACGTTCCCAGCACTTGTTGCTTATGCTGTAATGAAAACAGCAACACATGCTCAAACAGTCAGGCTGAAAATTCCACAAATGACATGGCACGGTCTCGTCTGAAATCCAAATCTCTGCTCAATAAAACCACCTGCCTGGACAGACAAGAATCTCATCGATCTTGGATCAACGTTCCATATTTGAGTCTGGAGAAACTCAGTCAGCTGTGCTACTTGGACTGTGTGGTGAAGGAGCTGCTTAGATTTCTACCACCGGTGTCCGGAGGGTACAGAACAGTGCTGAAGACGTTTGAGTTGAATGTGAGTAGACAAAACTGACCCCCCCAAAAAAAAGATTCTATAGAAAAAAAATTTAATAAAACTAATATCATTCTCTAAAAAACATTTTCAATTTTACAGACTAACCAAAATACAAATAAGGAGTTAATATAAATTATGCACAGGCTCAAATAAAGAGTTACTTATTTTACATTGAAATGAAATCAAGATAATCTATTGGACAGTAGTGTTGGCTTGAGCTGATTTTAATGCAGTGCCGATTTCAGATGTGTCCATGACAATTAGTTTTGGAATTATTCTCAGAAACTACATTTTGACCATTTCAATTGTTGCAAAGAAATAAAGAAAAAAAGTCTATTATAGCTAAAATACTTTCTTTCTGTCATGACATATGTGGCATAAACAATGTACATGATTTTGATGATATATGATCTATTCAGGATTTCTTTAAAATTTTACTTTTAAACAAAAAACATGTTTAGATTTTAAAGTCTACATTTACAGAATCCTGGAAGTTGAAACATTTACATCAAACAGTTACAGTATTAAAATTTTCTTAAATGCTGACTATTTAGTATTGAACATTTTCTCTCTTCACATAGAGCACATGTTGAATAAATATAGCCATGTAATACTTGTTAAATAATGTTAAATCCACTTTTGCCCGTCCCTATCTACAGGGATACCAGATCCCAAAAGGCTGGAGCGTCATGTACAGCATCCGTGACACGCATGAGACTTCTGCTGCCTACACTACCCCAGAGTTGTTCGATCCTGACCGTTTCGCCGCCGATCGTAACGAGACCAAAAACAGTCGGTTCAGCTATGTGCCATTCGGTGGTGGTGTTCGGAGGTGCATCGGCCGCAAGTTTGCCTTGCTCGTGCTCAAGGCACTTAGCGTGGAGCTGTTAGCTACGGCCGAGTGGAAGCTAGCCACAGAGACATATCCCAGCATGCAAACAGTTCCCATTGTCCACCCAGTCAACGGACTCCATGTCAACTTTAACTACAGGAATTATCCGAGTGGGAGAAACCGCAGGGAGTCCAAACACATATAAAAAAACATATTTAGCAGCAACATTTTTGAGTCCACTTAATGATTTTTGAACCGTCCTGGAGTATTTTTCACCAGTCTATTATCAAAATCAGAACACAGGGTATGACTGAAGTACAGTTCAGAAAGAATTGCTCATAATAGCATAAATATAAAGCATGGAGGATGCTTACTGCTAGCAAATCAATAAATAACTAACCTGCCTGGCCCAGTTTTGTAGACTGGAAAAAAACAGATTAACAAATGAATAGAAACTTGGACAGATGCATATTTATGTTATTCAGAGTCATGAGAAATGGCTGCTTAGTTAAATAACCGCAACCCATACACATGGATGTTGTAATAAAGAGACAATGCTTTGGTGTACTTTGAGCTAAATAAGGGCCCTGGAACATGCAAAGACTGTCGTCATGGTGAACTGCATTTCTCAGGATGCTTAGGATTTGTTCCCGCTTTAATTTTATATGCAGTTTGTTGAGAATGCATGGTCTTTTGGTTAGATGGCCTTCAATACTATGTTGTACAAGAGTTCCAAACACTCTTTAAAAGAAATCTTAAAGGGGGATGCAATAATTATGATTAATTTGTAGGGTATAAACGATCCAGAGTTTTTAAATACAATTCTTTGCTTTTAGTTCATCAAAGCATGATAAAAATGTATCTTTCATTCTCTGATATTTATATCAAGATGTGTGAAACACCTATTTTTGAAGAGCAAAATAGATTGTCTTTAGGCAAATTAAACTAACTAAACATTTAATATTTAACATTTGGTTATATATTCCAGTATTTGGTTGCATGTGCAATAACTGCATCAAGCCCGTTACCCGCATCAATAATCTTCTTTTTTTTTATTGCTGTTTGTTTTGGATTTGTTTCCTGTCATTATCCTTGTCAGGAATAGAAAAAATTGGAATAGAAAGGTCTGATAAATGCTACACATGTTCCCCGATGAAGTCCTTCGTTGTGTTGGTAGTGTGTTTTGGATTGTTGTCATGCTTCATGAAGAAGTCCCTTCCAAATAGATTAGATGAATTTGCCCTTAAATTGGCAAGCAGGATATTTCTGTAGACCTCTGATTTCATTCTGCTGCCACTATCATGAATTTCATCTTCAAGAAAGATTAGCGAGAAGTGTTTTAAAAACGAGCCAAGCCCAAGCCATGACAATACCTCTACCGTGCTTTAGTGATGAGATAATGTGTTTTCCAGAAGGCAAAAGAGTGAGTTACCTTTTTAGATGCACACACAATTTAACAACATGATGGTTTCATGTTTTACTAGAATTCCACACACACAGTAGTGATATTTATATCCCCCCTCCCCCTCCCTATGTAAAACTAATACAGTCCAAATTGTGCTTTTAAAGGTACTTTTGAATAACTTTTTTTTTATTATTAACCAGGCGCTTGTTAGAGGAAAACTAACCACTCTTTTCATTACACATATAGTTTTTACTCTTTTGTGTAGATGATGTACAAACAAAATGTGTTTTGTTTGCTAAATGAAGTAGGAATTTAAATAAGCTCTATTTATGATAATTTTTTAAAGTAGAAAAATTAAAAAAAGAACAAAAAGAATCTGTAGCTACTAGGCTTACTACACTAACATGGAATAGCTGTCTGTCTTTTTTGGCTTCCAGATGTTTACGGTAGTGTGTAGAAATGTGGTATTATTTCACACTCTGTTAGCATGCTATTAATTAACTGCATTTATTCCAGATGTGTATGAAATGACATTGATGTATGGCATAATTTCTCATTGAGTTAGCTTATGCAGAAATGTTGCATTGTTAATTATGTACATTCTAATTGCAAACTGTGAATAAGGGTCCTTGTAGAAGGATCGTTCTAAAACAGGGAAGGAGAAATCAGCAGCACTTTTACAAGTTTTTTTTTTTTTTTTGTATATCTGTAATTGTAATAATTGTATGTAAGTTTTTTTCCTAATGTTTGTGCATGTCCCTATAGACACTTACTCAGTATTCTTTATTATCTGCTATATCAGTCTTTAAATTAAAGGGATATTTCCTCCCCCCCACCAAGTCCCTCTTAAATCAAAATTGAGATGTGTGTAAATACATTACAGTGGGTCTTGGTTGTTATAAATGTTCTTGCTCTACACACAAACTGTGAAATGTGTCACCCTCAATGTGAGTACAATGTAAGTAATCAAGGCCAAATTCCACAACAATTCTTCCATGTAAAAATGAATTCCAAAGTTCAGCCGAGACTGATATGAAGCTTCTGCAGTCACACTAATCTAAACTGAGTTGGTATCTTTCAATGTTATTTATATGTTTGTATTTAGTACATCTTGTTTCTTTCCTTTTTTTCTAGTTTCAGATGTTAGTTACTGTAGAGAGAAAGAAAATTGTTAACGACAATTTGCAAAAGCTTCATGTGCGTCTCAGCTGAACTTTGGAATGCATTTGTGCACGGAATAAGGGTTGTAGAATTTAGCCTCAATTACATACACTGTACTTGCATTCCATGTGACAAACTTCAGGGTTGGTGTGCAGAGCTGGAAAACGACCATGACGTATTGGAATTTGACGTAATTTAAATTCACCTCAATATTGATTTAAGAGCCTTGAAAAACCTGAACTATCCCTTTAACCTACAGCTGACTGGCAATTAGTGTTTCTCCCACTAAGTAAGTCTTTTAATGAAAAAAATGTTGGGTTTATTTATGCTCCATTATTCCAATATTCAATTATTCAGCATGCATAAAACCGATGGACTCACAACTTATTTTGGGCATTATCATTATCAACACTGTTCATTTGCTGTGGCTGCATAAATCACAAATGAGAAATATTTAAATAAAATGTTCTTGCTTGTTAAAATAATAACCTTCTTGTTTTTTGGGGGGAATTTTGAAAAAAATCAGTTGACATGCAAATCATCAACCTCTATATATATATATATATATATATATATATATATATATATATATATATGAAATATCAGTTTGTTTATCTGCTGTGTCAATCAATTTGACTTCTTTCTACTAAAGTAGGCAGGTCTTGGCCACACTGACTGAAACAAAATGTACCAGACTCTAGTGAAGCTAGATATGTTTTGCGAGACTTGCCGAAAGCAAGAAAGTGGGTCACCGCATTGATGCACACATGTACAGACATAAAACTGCAAAAAGAATCCGTCACACAACGACCTTCTTGTGCACACACTAGAAGAACACAGCTTGAGGGCACAGAGACATTTATTAGAACTGTATGGGGGAAGGAAAGGTAAAAGAAAAATCAGAAATAATGCAAGGGAAAAAAGAAGAGGGAAAAGACTTGGAGGTTTGATTAGTGGTTATTAAAAAAATTAATAAAAAGACTACACGTATAGAGTGAAAATGTGAAGGATAAATGGGAGACAGCAAAAAGAGATGAGAGGGGACCGAGCAAGAAAAAACAACTTATGTTAACTCTAAAAAAGGACCAAAATTATAAAGACAATGAGTAAAAGGACAGTGTGTGGAGGTGCATAGCTGCAGAGCTTTATTATGACAATGCTGTGTTTACACTCTACTCAATAGTTCATGGACAAAAGGGACATTGTGAAGCCGTTTCATTCATTTATCAAAGTAGCGTTCAGATAATATGTTACCTCAGCCAGATACTGTTCAGCCAGAAATCACTCCCCTGTTTCTCCCACGGACATTCAGAAATAGGTCTGAAAGCAACCAAGGTACAGCTTCCTCTCCTGCACTATGTGAAACTCTCCATGTTACCTTATTCTTCTCAGTGTAGTGTTTAGCTAGATTTTTTATTTAATTTTGTAATATCATATATCCAAACGGCACGGTGGTTTAGTGGTTAGCATTGTCAACTTGCACCTCCAGGATCTGGGTTCGATTCCCGGACAGGCTCTGTGTGCATGGAGTTTGCATTCCTCAGGGTACTCCGGTTTCCTCCTACAGTCCAAAGAACTACAGATTAGGCTAATTGTCGTTCCCAAATTGCCCGTAGTGTGTTAATGACTGTGTGAGTGAGTGAGTGTATGAGAGTTCCCTGCGATGGATTGGCACCCTGTCCATGGTGTACCCCGCCTCGTGCAATAAGCCTCCTGGGATAGGCACCAGGCCCCTGCGTAGCTAGATTTTTTTTTAGATTGTGTAATGTTATTTATCCAAACGGCATGGTGGTTTAGTGGGTAGCCTTGCACCTCCAGGTTGCGAGTTCGATTCCTGCCTCTGGTCTCTGTGCGTAGAGTGTGCAAGTTCTCCCAGTGCTTGCTGGGTTTCTTCCAGGTGGTCCAGTTTCCTCCCACAGTCCAAAGACATGCTGATTAGGCTAATTGGCATTCCCAAATTGCCCATAGTGTATAAATGAGTGTGTGTGCTCTGCGATGGATTGGCACACCATCCAGTGTGTAACCAGAGGTTTTACAAACATTCCTAGATGCAAAAAAAAAATCACAGAAGTAGTTCACGTGTATTGGACAAAAAATAGACACTGCATTGCACAAGATACCAATATTTACAATTATGTACAATATTTTTAGTGCATAAAACAATGTAGAAAATTTCATTTCATTTCAACATTTCACTGAATCAGTCCGGAAGCACGATGATAGAAAATGACTCTCCTGTCCTCAATAATGCAAATTTTGGAGAATCCTCATCATTGGTCACAGTCCAATACAGTGGAAAACAGCTCTGAGACAAAATGCCGTCCGGGATTTAAAGGCGCAGCGACAACCATGTTACATTTGACACGTGTGAGATTCATTTCCCTAGGCGCGGTTAGAATTTTTGTCCTTTTGGCCACATGATAGCAGTGTGGGGAAAGGGGACAGATTTAGTCAAATGGATTGGTATGCTTTACGTTGTATATTAGTGCCAAAGGCATATATTGTAGGACTCACTTTTTTCTGACTTACAAACGTTTGTAAGTCGGGGACTACCTGTAAACAGTATAAAGCGGTATAGACAGTGAGTAAGTGAATTAAATATAAACCTTTATATAGTAACTATGATTAGACCTTGATTTGCATTGTAAAAATGACAAAAAAAAGGGAGGGGGGGATATTGGGAAAAGACTTGAAATTTTTGGCTTTTGGTTTATTTTGTAACCAAGAAAAAATAGTTTTTGCTGTTTAATAACACTTACATAAAAAATCTTTGGGCTTTCCCATCACTTTATCACTTTACAATCGTAAGTCTTAAACAATACAAATGTCCATTACTGTATAATTTTTTACATTATCCCCTATTTAGGTATGCCGCTTTCCAGAAAATACCACTAGGTGGACTAATGATTAATTAAAGCCTCTGGGGATGAAGGTGTTTGTGGTACCTCGTGATAGACAGGAGTCCCATCAAGCCTGCAATTCTGCCTTAGATGCACCATGACCCTGAATAGGATACAAGTGCTTACTAAAGATGAATAAAGAATGTGAATGCAGAGGGAACATACTGTGGCTGTTTGCTTTTATGTACAGTATATTATGGCCCTTGTTGCTGTGTTACTTTTGTTTGCAAGACTGCGTCACTCATGATTCTCGGACAGCTTTATGACTTGCGGGTGTTGCACTCTTCTGTGCACTTCTTGTGAATCCCTTTGCATAAAAGTGTCTGCAAAATGAGTAAATTGAAGTGATAATCTGGTAATAAAGACAGGATATAAAAGATAATTACACAATAGAAAGATTTAATGCAAATCTTAAACAAAGTAAATTCTATGCACTGACTCTAATCTTAGAGATCAGATAGTGTGTGTGCGTGTCTAAGGTAAGTCATGACCTTTGTTGGCTGTATCAGTGTGTGTGTGTGTGTGTGTGTGCGCATGAGCGTGAGTGTGTATGTGAGAGTGTGTGTATGTGTGTAGGAATGCAGAAACAGCAGCTGGTGTCTGAACTGTAATTATAACCTCGCACCAATGCTTCCTGTTCTAAACACACACACACACACACACACACACACACACACACACACACACACGGTAAGGTTCAAAAATTGAGGGCAAAGTTGAGGGCACGCTCAAGCTCAGTTTCTCTGTCTCTCTCACTCACACACTTACACACACAACAGTGGTTTTGCTGCATTGACACATTTTTACTTTTTATCGTATGCCTACTTTGTGAAACCTAAATTTTATCATCTTTTATTACTCTTGGAGCAATCTCTGGAAGAAAAATGTCCTCCAGTATTAATACAGTCTTATCTTATAAGATAATATAAGATAAGATCTTATCAGAAAATATTACCATGATATACTGTAGGTACCATGGTATTTTGACATGGTACTTGCTGATATAGTGCATGTACCACACTAAGGTACATACTTTACCATTACATTACTGTGTACCATAGTATAGTTATTATGGAACACATACAAGGATACTGTCAAAATATGTCATACATGTTTATATGCCATAATGGTTATATTTATATAGTTTGGAACCATTGTATTTGTTACGGTAACCTCCAAAAGTTAAATACCCTGCTATAGCATACCAGCAGTATGTACTAACATATCTAATATGGTATAGTATGTACTAACACCTATATTATACATTTGCTGAACTTCGATAACAACAGTGGTACCTAATAAGTAACATGGTACATAGCACTAACATAACACTTTTTTATTTTATTTTTTATAATTACTGTAAACTTAACATTATCATTGACAAACTGCATATTGACACCGTCACAAACGCACCTGCTGGCTGATTTGTCCATTGGGATAAGACTGGGGCAGGTTGAGTTATAGTGTCTGTAGTGTTATAGTGACAAAATCATCCAAAATTCACATTGATATAGCCCAAATTTTGACATAAAATTTGGGCATTTGTGCTTGTTAACATTCTTTCAAACCTGATTAAAATAAAGTTTGGATTTTGCTGTTAAATTGTTCAGATGTTAATATACTAAAAGTAAAAATAGCACGACTGAGTTTAGACAGACAGTAAAAACCAAAGGAGCATCATTTGTGCATGAGCACTTGTAGGATACTTTATATTAAAAACACCCCAAAACTAGGTAGGACAGTATGTCTAGCCTGACTTCTAGCAAATTAAGTGCATGAAATGCATATAAGTAACTGATAGTCTGTTGCATATAGCATGCCAGTTTGACATGGCATTAGGAGTAGGGTTTTGTCCTGTACAGTGTGCACTACAGTGCATTCCTTAGAAAAAATAAAGTAGTGTTTTCCATTCTGAAACAAAATGCTTATTGATAAGAAATCATAACTAAAGTTCATGCCGTTACTTTATCTTGAGGCAGAGATATTTGAGACATTTGCAAAAAGTATGTTGTGACTATCTGGTGGCAGGGGTTAAAACCAACACTGTGGCCAGAAAAAGAAAAAAACATATGTTTAGGCCCTGGCTGTCAAAGATACCAGGGGAGATTGCCGTCATACCAAAAAATAAAAAAATAATAACACTTCACACACATGAAAACATGAAAACAGAGTGTCGAGAGCATCCCAAACCAACATATGGCATCGGTATAGCCCTAAATATAATGCCACATTGGCCAATCAGAAGCCTGGGGTAAAAAGGTATACCACATACATTATGAACTAAGGTCAAGCAAAATACACATAGCATGTTTATAATACGAAAACTCAGTTTACCCTGTCTACATGTCAACATTGAAAAGGAAAAAAGAGTTTCTGAATATCTTCACGCTAAAAAGAGTTTACAAACGGTCCATTTCCAGTGACCAAAAACACCACACACATACACACAAGCTTTAAAAAACACCCTTGTACTTTATGCGTGGACTACGTGCAAGTCCCTAGTGCATCCAGTTGTGTTTTCTATATACAATCCTGCTGTCTCTATGTAAATCAGAAGCACGTACCCATCACAAAAATGCCATAAATTCCTCTTGAAACCTCTCCATGAAGTCTTTACTTCAGACTGTATTGCAACAGACTCTGCCAACAGACTCTGCCAGTCAGTGGCAAGCCTTAACAGCATGTCCTTTACCATCGCTCCTACTGTACATCTAGCAGGGGATGTAGTGCATACTGTATTTTTTATTGAATCTAGAAAAAGAAAGCATAGAAATAGGACCTTGCAGAATGCCTAACATACAGTATGGTTTGCATTATCCAACATAATACTGTATAATAAACTTCAAGTAAGGGTACAAGACTATTCCAGAAGAGTTACCGGTATGTTTGCATGTTCTTACTTTAACATTCTTGAAATAAGAACATGATCAAATGAAGCCAAAGTCATTTTAAGGAACCTGAAATTCTACTAGCTTATGAAAAGGAAATTACCGTAACTGCATTCCAAACTTGTTTTATAGTGTGCACATGACAATGAAACATGAAAATTTCATATTTTTCATAAGTTCATATTGATCTTGTGTCTAAGAAATATTGCTAATTAATAAGAATGTCATGTTCTTATTTCAGAACACTTATTTATAAACTGCATATATTGAACCTCAATGCAACACACTTTGCAATGTTTGAATTAATAGTGTACAGTTCTGTATCAGCCAGGGGGCAGTGGTGGCTCAGGGTTGTTAACTGGAAGGACAGGGGTTTGAGCCCTGCCCCTGCCAGGTTTTCACTTTTGGGCCATTGGGAAAATGCTTTGCCCATATATAATACCCGGCCAATAAGATGCAGGGCATCCATAGTGCCAATCCCAATCCTGGAGAAATGGTTAGACTGTGCCAGGAAAGGCATCTGGCCTAAAAACTCTGCCAATAACTTTTGGATCAAATGATCCAGTATCAGTGTCGGTCGGTATCAACTGGATGAATGTTCCCTTCCAGGTCCTGGTTATGGTCATATGGTTTCTTCCTCATGTCTTTTTCCTTGCCACTACAACTATTGGTTTGCTCTAGTAGGTAGAATAAAGCAGAGCAGGAAGGTCAATCATCGTCTATAGCGCTTTACCCTGTATTCAGGGTTGTGCACGGACCTGGAGACTTAGGGCATGAGTCGGGGTACACCCTGGACTGGGTGCCAATCCATCACAGGGCACACACATACACACACTACAGGCAATCTGGGAACACCAATTAGCCTAATCTACAGATCTTTGGACTGTGAGATTAAACCAGAGTACCCCGAGGAAACCCGCCATGCACTCCATGCACACAGAGACAGGAACTGAA
This sequence comes from Clarias platycephalus, assembly GCA_030068275.1. Classification (NCBI taxonomy): domain Eukaryota; kingdom Metazoa; phylum Chordata; class Actinopteri; order Siluriformes; family Clariidae; genus Clarias; species Clarias platycephalus. The sequence goes on along the minus strand of JAQQZT010000005.1, from coordinate 5,821,808 downwards.
CCTGACCAGGACTTAAACTTGAACCCTGGAGATGCGAGGCGACAGTGCTAATCACTGTGCTGCCAAGAAGAAAGTTTTTTTTTTTTTTCAATTATTCATTGTTATTCAATGACATCATTTGCGTTTGAGATCAAAAGATAAACATCAGAATTTTTACTTTAATTTCCATATATTTACAGTACATCATGCGAGGTGTTAAACCACACAAACACAAAAATATAACTCTGTGTACTGTACACTACAGCTTTAATATCATCAACAGCCTGTCTCTGTCATGCTCGGCAATGGATGGCGAAAACACCAACCAGCAATGGCATGCCTCATAGAGCTTTCATAGATCTTCATATTCTTACGATTACTTAATCGTATGCAGGGAGATCATAAGGTGATTATGCCTTGGAGGTAAATTCCGTACATGACCTGATAAACAAAGCGCAGAGATGAATTTACTGGAATGGGGGTGGAGACGAGGTGTAGGTGGGATGCTGGAACGTTGCTTCAGAGTAGGGTGTGTGAGCTATGCAAACACACTCCTCCTGACCTTTCGTTACTGACTTCTTTGAGAGGAAACCTGCTGTTTTTTTGGGGGAGAAAACCCATTTCATGAAGGAAACACAGAGAAATTTCCAAGAAGCATGGCATGTAGCAACAGACCTACAAGTATGTGACACATGAAGATTATCTTTTGCATTCTTTTATTATGAATATAACCCAGGCAAGTGTGCACACATCAGTAGATTGGCTGTGTTTAGTATTAGTCATTTATTTTTTAAAATTTATTTTAATTTTAGAATTTATATTAGTATTTTATTAGTTCACTAATGTTGCCCAACTTACCATCGCATAGTATCCTTAAACCTGGACGTTGCAATAGACCTGCATCCATCATTGAACACTCAAAAAGAAAGAGCAACTTTAGAGTAAGTACAATTACCAATCCTTATTTCTGAAAGTATGTTGCACTTTATAAGTTACAGATACCTTGGCTTAACCAAGAATAAAAAACACCTTTATAAATGAACCTTATGAGAAACATCAGAGAGAGTGTCTCAGCGTCGCCTGAGGTCAAATGCATATTTTGATGACGTTTTTCATCTGACTGACACAAATCCAGAAAGATGATGAGAACGTTTCAGGGTTCAGTGCTATGCTGACTGGCACTCTTTAATAAAAACAGAGCACATTCACTTGGCTTAATTACCCCACTCCCTGATTCATGTGCACAGATACAGCACAATTATCAAATTATATTCTCCATAACTGACATCGATGTTTTACTAAGCGCTTTGTGTGTCAGACGCAGCACGGTGTGGCTTAGAAAATTTCCCTGGAAGTTCAAAAGCAGGTCAAGGTGTTCCAAGCCAACAGTCTTTCTCACCTCAGGGTGACATACCTGCATTCATGACTAACTACTAGCTTTACACACACAATAATCATATCCTCTCCCACACACACCACACAACACACGAATACACAGATACCAAGTGTGGCATTTGGGCATATTTTTTATTTGAATTGATTTCTAAATAGAGGTAAGGGAGATCTTTAGATAATAGAAAGTTCAGCTGTGCATTATAATGCCTCTAAATCATCGACAATGTGATAGCCTTTTACAAATATTGTAAAAAAAAAATATATATATATATATATATATATAGTAATTTTCTAGTCATTGCTTTACCTTTGAAGTGACTTCCTGAAATAATAAGTTCCCACTTCCTCTAGCAGGGGAGAAACTACTTTGAGCAACTGTATCTTCTACAGTTTAATAACCTCAAAGTGTACCAAGTACCAACCCATGGGGGAGTCCAGTTGTAAGGCTCTGAAATGATGAGCCTGAATCTTTTCACCTAGCCCTATTCGAACGGGATTTGTATTACCTGCGGTCCTCTAGTCATTTGTAATAATTGCCGAGGTTGTCTGTGATCTTAATCCTTGGCCATGTCTGTAATCTGTAAAGTAAAATTCCTCCGCAAATGACCTACCATTTTCCGCCGATAACCAAGGTCCTGCGATAATATTAGTCCTGTGCGAATCAGCATGTCTGTGATTTGGCCAGAATTTGGCGGAGTCATATATAATTTATTTAAGGTATTTGTTTCCTGTGCGCCTTTTTATCCATTTTTCACGACAAATGGAGGCTGCGTTGGAATGCTTTGAAAGTATTTTGGGTGCTGGGTCATATCACTATACACCATACAGCGACATAATGTGCAGGAAAAAGAAAGCTGAAAACCATCAGAAGAGCGAAAGCAAAAAGAATGATTAGATGGAGATGGATAACGTATAGCAGCATGCGGTAAGGTACAGTCTTCTGTTTATATCATACAGCTAGGCCTATAATGACAAGTTTTTTTTATCTTGACATCATATCTGGGAGATAAGTCATAAATTCAAGCAAAATTGCAGGCTTCGCTTAACAGGTGCAAATGCGCCACATGAAATTCAGATGTGTGTGTGTGGGGGGCTGTTGGGGGAGAGTATTTCTAAATCACACGAGGTCCCTAGATAATACTTATACCGTTCGAATAGGACATTATAGTCCTCTGCTGTTTCCTGTAGTTTGCTGACATTCATGTTTATTGCATTGATGATGGTATCTAACCATCTGCTTCTCCTTTTGCCTTCAGACCTTACCCAGCATCAGGGTCATTTCCAGTGAGTCCTCTCTTTGCATTAGGTGGCCAAAGTATTTGAGCTTCAGCTTCAATATCTGTCCTTCCAAATAACAGTCAGGATTGAGTTGAATCTACTTTTACTTTTAGGTTAGGATTAGGATCTACTTTTTAAAATGCTGTCTAGGTGTGCCATAGCTTTCCATTCAAGAAGCAAGCGCTAGGCTTGCCCTCAGAGGTGATTCTTGATTCTATTCCGACCCAAGCCAAAATGTGACTGGGGTCCTCTCCACCTAGCATTCATCCCCATTACCTAATAAAATCTATACATATTTTTAAAAAATTTAAAGTTGACGTGTACTGTACATTGAAGATATTTGCAGAAAAATAATTTTTGTCTGTCTGTTTGTGTACGCATCACGTTAAAAACTACTGAACAATTTTTAATCGGGTATGTATTTGGCCAAGTTTGAGGTGACATATACGTACAGTAGGCTTTGGTTCACCGCAATCAGTCTACGGGAAGAGAAGATATGCTAATTTTAAATTTCAATGGAAAACGCCCTTATATCATAGAAAAAATCATTAGTTCATCTCAAAATTCAACAGATGGCGCTGTACATTTTTTATACGTGCTTTCATACCGTGTGGTGTCAACATGATCATTCAATACTACGGTCAGATTCTACAAGATATCAGGTTAAAAAGGACTTGTTTGAGCCCCGAAGGCATTCTGGTTTTAAAGGACATTGCATATACTCATATTGCCCACCACACGACTTGCACATTACAGGAGCTCAGCTGGGAGTTGCCATTACCCCTGTACAGTTCCGTCCTCAAGCCAAGCCATTCCCACATGTACGGGCCAGTGAAGGAGTTCCTGGGAGGCCAGATGTGAAGCAACCAGTCCGATCATGGCTCCGGCATACTGAGAAAACTTTCTACCTTGATGGAATCCAAGCACTAGTGAAACGCTGGATGAGTGCATTAGTGTAGCAGAGGATTATATAGAGAAATAAAGGACGTTTTACTCCCATAACTTTATTCTATTATGCTGCACAATCAAAAGTCCCACTGTACAATTTGAAGGTCACCTTTAGAAACACAGATTTCACAATGCTTACCTAAATTAGCCTTAAGATAGGCCCAATTAAACTGCAGTTCCTTTCATGACCACGTGTAATTATATGAACATCTAATAAAAACAGAACAAAAATAAA
>JAQQZT010000005.1:5801037-5812948 GCA_030068275.1 Clarias platycephalus | reverse complement strand
TCTCAGGAAGAAATTAACCATCACCTCACACAGATGTACAGTGACTCCTGTAGAGAGCATGAGCTGGGAGAGTGCAACACTCTCATAGATCCACCAGAACCAGAGGTGCAGTTCGACATATCAGATTTGCAGCTAAAGGAAGTCAGAGAGGTTGTTCACAAAGCAAGGGCGAGTTCTGCTCCGGGACCTAGTGGCACTTCATATAAAGTGTACAAGTACTGTCCCAAACTCCTACAGCGTCTGTGGAAAATTCTGCGAGTCTTCTGGAGGAAGGGAAAGATCCCAGATCAATGGCAAGTGGCAGAAGGGGTGTGGATTCCCAAGGAGGAAAACTCCACCCATTTAGACCAGTTCCGCATAATCTCCTTGCTGTGTGTGGAGGCGAAGATCTTCTTCAGTACCATTTCCAAGAGGCTGAGCACCTACCTTACAAAGAACAAATACATTGATACCTCAGTGCAGAAGGGCGGCATTTCAGGTATGCCTGGCTGTGTGGAGCATACTGGTGTGGTGTCACAGCTAATTCGGGAGGCCAGAGAGAAAAAAGGCAACCTGCTCTCAAGAAGAGCTGGAAGCGCCAGTGGATGTACTCTGCAATGGCGGCAATGTTGTTGTAAACACCCGGCGTAACTGCTCCACCAGCACGTTGACTGGATTGGGTTTGCTCATCTTGTTTGTTGTTATGGTCCTCACACAGGATGGTAAGTTTTTCAGGATGAGCAAAGTTTACTGACAGAAAGGAAGAGCACGGCAGATTCAAGAATATGCAGTGTTAATCAGGTAATGTTAAATTCTAAATGTTACTTTCGCTGAATGAAAGTAACATTTTGAATTGAGTTGACTGATCCTTCCCTTTTTTGTTCCTTTGTGGAGGATTGCGAGCGACGAGGAATCTGTGCTGAAACCACTGAGGAGCCGGCGAGGAACACACACACACACACTCATGGAGTCACGGAGACGAAGACGAGGGAGACACTTCTAAGGAGAACAAGGAGTACAGGTAAGTAGTTTAGGTAAGTATTCGATTCTTACTTTCTTTAGCGTTTCGGTCCACGAGCCCGGACGCTGAGTGCATGGTGTGCGCTTTTAAGGGTTGGTGCTTATTGACCTCAGGTGGCGGTGATTAGAATTCCGGTGATGGGGGGCGTGGTGTTTGACTTGTCGAGCCTGGCCCGACTATGACAGTCATGTTCATTTGTTCTTCAAACTACATAAACTATTTTAATATGTCCTGGTGAAATCTGGGAGAACAAAGAGTGGAAGTTGTATAGAAGTCTGTCTGGAGGCAAACCAGGACGTGTTAGGTCAAGGGAGAGGGAAAGGTCAAGATAAAGTGCCTGAATGAGAAAGAGAGCATGGGAGAGTTAATACGGTAACATCAGAACCAATAGGAAGAGATGTAAGGGCTAGAGACATGTGAAAGTTCACATTATGTCATCCTACACAACACTACACTAAACTCTACACACGATTATCATAGTAAAGATATGTGTAATGTTTACAAATAATTAAAATCCATTTAAATCTCTGATGCCCCATTCCCATGAACACTAGATATACTAATTTCTTCAGAAAGAACATTAGTCTCCAGATTTCTGCAGGTGGCAAGTCCTTGTGGTTTGTGTACAGTTGCATGGTGTAGCTGATGTTCCTACCCTCCTGCGTCACATAATATTTTACAAAAGGGACACTGCTCCCCACAACCAAACACCCTCTTGAAAAGCTCATCTTGGGGTTTTACTGAAATTTTTTTTATTTTTTCAGTGGCATCAGTTGACTCTGAGATCTCCTTTTCTATGTGTCATTTCAGATCATTAAGACATTCTTGAAGACTTTTAGTGAATGACTTACAACATTCACTCACAACTCACAACATGGGGGCAGTGATAGCTCAGAGGGCTAAGGCACTGAGTTACTGATCGGAAGATCAGAGGTTCGATCCCCAGCTCCACCAGGTTACCACTGTTGGGCCCTTGAGCAAGGCCCTTAATCCTAACTCCTCCAGGTGCGCTGTATCATGGCTGACCCTGCGCTCTGACCCCAGTTACGCTGGGATATGTGACAAATAAAGGCTTAACTTAACAACAGCTTGTGTTCTGAAACAGGACCCTGTCGACTGTGCTCATGGGTATTGAGATAACATCACTCAAAGCTTTGCAAAGATTGCGGATCAAAATTGCAGTACCTTCTGCATTATTGGGCAAAGGTGTTCCATCAGGTTCAAGTTTACAAGTTACTACTGCTTCAGTGATCTTTTTAATTATTATGTTCAGCTTTTTCTTTTTTCATTTTTCTGAAGATTTGTCTTTGGAAAAGAATTTACCAATGTGATAGTTTATCCATTCTTATAATGCAAAACGTACCCTGCAAAGTCATTGAAGTTTGATTTTTCCAGGAGTTCCTTCAGAATAGTGTACTGAAATAGTGTTCATTTACTATACTCAGTTGGATTATTCTCCAAAACAGCATCAACAATGTCAGGTCCGAGAGACTGCTCAATGTATTCAGTCACTGCTGGCTGAGTAAAGTCTTGTGCTTTCCTCTGACACTGGTCTCTCTCTCTGTACAAATCAATGAAATCAGAGAGACTCTTAACACTAGAAGCGCCGCTCCAGTGTCACCTACTTTTAACGCGTTTCACCTGTCATTTTGACCGCCTATTGTTTTGAATGGGAAGCTGTCGCTGACACACAATGATCGCTAGATGGCGCTTTCACCCAAAGCAAATAGTTTAGCTACAAGATCAACTTGCACTTGGACAATGCGCCATTCATTCCCGCGTTGGTAATCAGCGGTATATTTTTTTCATATTCAACTGAGAAAACCTACTACAGAGTCTTTAAGGGGACAAAGGAAGAGAAAAAAAATGGCAGAAGAAAAAAAAAACAAGTCATGTTTGGCATTATAAATGACCGGTACTCGGCGCTTCTAGTGTTAAATTTCTGTGGATTTTTTAATGGATCTTGGTGAGTGAGGTACAGTACTTCCTGTGAGTAGAATACTTGAATTACTTTTTTGCTGTAACGAGTAATCTAACATGTTAGGTCTGCCATTTAAGTACTCAGTTATTTAGTTATTTTTTCAAAAATTAATGTTATTCAGACAATTTATGTAATTTGTGAGCCAGACAGCAGTCATTCCCAATCTGTTAGTGTGTGTGAAAGTCGTCCTACAAGCCCCGCCCTGATAAAAAAAACTTGTGAGAAAAAAGGGGATTGGCAAAGCTGGCTACACTTTGTTCATGTCATGTCAGTATTTACAGTGACATTACCATTTTTGCATTGAGTTTAGTCATTTGGTTTAATAATAATAATAATAAATAAATTCACTGCACTACTACTGCTACTACTACTACTAATAATAATAATAATGATGATGAATGGAGAAAGCGCAATCAAAGAAGAATCCTTATTGATACAAAAGAAGGAGAGAAGAAAATGAAGAATAAATACATATCAGAATTTATAGTTTAAGCTTGACATGTGTATGAGCTCTGTTGCTAGCTGTCAATAGGCGTCACAGAGAGATTTACAAATATCGACTCCAGTAGACACGCAATATCTGAGATTGAAAGACGATCATGCCCCATAGTATACATAGTAATGTATGTCAAGTGCATGAAAACTTTATACAGTAGCTGCCTGTGCACTGCTGTGGTACCTCGCGAGACCCCTTTCTTTGATATTTACATTCTTAATGGCCACATCTGTAGAAGATCGGTCGTAAGAGGTGACATGGGGGGGATCCATATCTGCCCAACACAGCCTCTCTACTGGTGTCCCACAAGGTTCAGTACTTGGTCCTCTTCTGTTATCCCTCTATACCTGTTTTTTTGGTAAGCTCATATCATCGCATGACTGTTCTTACCATTATGCAGATGAAACGCAAGTTATTCTCCCCTTTCCTCCCTCAGACACTCAGGTCTTAGATCTTGGCATGTCTGGCAGACATCTCATCCCGGATGGCAGCTCATCAGCTGAAGCTCAATCTGAGTAAAACTGCACTGCTGTTCATCCCTGGTGACTCATCCCCCAGTCAAAACCTTGAGATCTCCCTGGACAACAATCTGATCGCTCCTATAGCCACTGTCTGTAATCTTGGGGTGACTGGACAATCATCTGTCATTTTCCCCAAACATTGCTAACCTTACTCGCTCTTGATGATTTCTTCTGTACAACATCACAAGAATTAAGCCATTTCTTTCTTCACAGGCTACTCAGGTGCTTGTTCAGTCTCTTGCTATTTAAAGACTGATCTACTGCAACTCACTCCTGGCAGGTCTGCATATGTCCACTGCAGCAGATCCAGAATGCAGCTGCATATTTTATTTTCAACCTTCCCAAGTTCTCTCACACCACCCCACTACTCTGCTCCCTGCACTGGCTTCCTGTAGCAGCCAGCATGCTCTAATCACACCAATGGATGGAATCGCAATAATGTGCTTTTGCCATATGTAACCTGCTACAATTTACAGGAGGAGCAAGCTCACAGGGTTCACAATCAACATGGCTAACATTACCTCATCTCAGAGCAACTCATGTTTTTAGTCAATTTTTCCCAAACTGTATATATATATTTTTCATATTATAGACTTTCAATTGTTTGGGATTCATTAATTTTGATTGTTTACAGTAATTAAGCCTAAGTCAAATAAAATTTCACATAAGTCACATTAAGTTTCACATAATCTTTTTTGTGGCATTTTTCTTATTAAACTATAATTGTTACTTTGTAATAGTTTTATCTTGTAACTATGCAGAATTCTGAAAAGACTTAATTGGAAACATCTATGTTCCTCTAAGCACATTAAGAAAATGGTTACATTCTTAATGATAATACATTTTGATAAACATTCAAGGAAAGGCAGTTCGGTATATCCAACGATGAAATTTTATTGAAATTTATGTGGGTTTCAAAACATTAATCACAACTATGAACATTCGACATTGTGTTTTCAGTTACAGATTAAATATATGCTAATGAAAAGAATTAATCAATCATTCATAAGTAGACATCATGTTATATTTTAGGAGGTGGAATCTTTCTTGTGACCAACACAATATGTTGCTATGTGCTAAAGGTCTATACCATGACAGACTGTGAGGTTGTAAGAACATATGGAATGTATGGAATAACAAAAAAACTATCAACAACAACTGAGATTAGCATGCCAACCAAATTGGTGTTATGGACAGGTTATTTACTATTTTTATATTCTGTTCATAATAAGCATTTATGCATGCTTAGCCAGTAATTATACTGTAAGACTTTATACTTGGAATAATCATGGTAAATGTATTTGTAATGTATTCCATTTGGAGAATCCAGAGAAGACTGATTGAATAGATTTCCACAGTGTACTGTTTTGTATTCTGCTTAATGCTTCTTCTCATGTAATGTCCTTTGTTTTGTGTATCAATTTATTTGTATTTAATAACATTTTATAATTTTACAACAAGGTCGCAGGAGGCCTGCAGCCTATCCCAGGGAACTTGGGCCACGAGGCGGGGTACACCCTGAATGGGTTGCCAAACCATCACAGGGCACACAACCCCACAAACACACTCTTACACACTCACTGTGGGAAATTTGGAAATGACAATTAACCTAATATGCATGTCTTTGGATTGTAGGAGAAATCCAGAGTACCTGGAGGAAACCCACTAAGCACAGTGTGGACAAGCAAACCCCACACACAGACCCCGAGGTGGGACTTGAACCCCTGCCTCTATGGATGTAAGCCCGCATTGCTAGCCACAATACCATCATAACATTTATAACAAAGTTTTATTAACTATACTCAAGTAAATAGTAAACATAGATGTAATATTTCAAACAACATCATACAGAAATAATTCAATTATCAAAACGTAATAAAAATCATAACTGTGCTTTTACATTTCTTTAACCATTGTAGACATACAGGTATAGTATATATTAGAACCATTTAAATCAGTGAAAATCACTTTTAATATTATTGATTAATATATTAAGATTATAGTAAGTAAGAAGAAGATAAGGTTCAGACATAAGTAACACTCCACTTCCTGATTAACCTGATCAATAGCATTTGTGAAGCATTTGTGAGTAATAGACATATATCCACTTTACAGATGCTGATAGTTTTGTGGTGATATTTTGCCAGTTATCCATTATTTAATATTAAACACTAGCTTTAGACTAATAAAAGCATCATTTTTAGTGATTCTATTCCATGCACCTGGATACACAGCTGGCTCTGCTTTATATCTTTCAGCAAATTGCTTATTGAATGTCACCAGCACATACTTCCAGTAATCTGAGGCTGCTGTGGACATGTCAGGTGCAATGTGCCAGTCTGGGTAGTATTTCTGGTAGTCCTTATAGGGTTGAGGTTGAAAGTCTGTTTTATAACTTTGAAACATGTGTTTGCCATGAACACTTGATGTGCAAATTTCTTCAAAAATTATATTAGTCTCCAAATCTCTGCACATGCCAAGTCCTTGTGGTCTGTGTGCAGCTGCATGGTGAAATTGATGTTCCTTTCCTCCTGCTTCACATGGTGTTTTACAAAACGGACACTGCTCTCCACAACCAAACAGTCTCTTGAAAAGCTCGTCCTGGGGTTTTACTGAAACATTTTTCAATATTTCAATTATATCAGTTGACTCTGAGATCTCCTTCTCTATTTGCTGTTTCATATCATTAATGCATTCATGGAGACTTTTGGTGAATGAATAGGAACAGCTTGTGTTCTGAAACAGGACCATGTCAACTGTGCTCATAGATATTGAGATGACATCACTCATAGCTTTGCAAAGGTTCTGGACAAAGATCCTGGTACCTGCTGCATTATTTGGCAAAAGAGACCCATCAGTTTCAAACTTAGACGCTTCCATTACTTTAGTGATCTTTTTAATTACACTGTCCAGCTTCTGAATTTTAATTTTTTTCACAGATGTGTCTTTGGAGTAGTATTCTATTATGTGATTGTATATCCAGTCTTTGACATAATTCTCATAATGCAAAATGTACTCTGCAAAGTCATTGAAGTCAGATTTTTCCAGTAGTTGCTTCTGAATAGTGTACTGAAACAGTGTTCGTGTACTATACTCAGTAGTTTTATTTTCCAAAACAGCATCAACAATGTCAGGTCCGAGAGACTGGTCAATGTACTCAGTCACTGCTGGCTTGAGACAGAGTTGAGTGAAGTCTTGTGCTTTCCTCTGGCACTGGTCTCTCTCTCTGTATAAATCAATAAAATCAGTGAGATATTGACTCTTAAATTTCTGTAAATGTTTTAATGGATCTTGCTGAGTTAGGTACTTCCTGTGCATCTCTGCGAATTTACAAGAGGCAATGCCACAAATGTGCAATTTCAGGTCAAATTCAAATTTTGTAGTAATTTTGGAAATTGCTTTTTTGAGTTGTGCATCAATTTTATCAAGCACATCTTTTGTAAATGTTTCTTGGTAATCGCTTTTCAATTGTGTAAACCTGTTGATCATCCTAGTGCAATTGGAAATGACATCATCAGCAATAACCTCTAGATCATGCTGTGCACTTTGCAGCTTAAAAATAGCTGTCAGTTTTTCTACACCTTTTCCCATGTATACATGTTTAATTTTGACCTTAAAATCTTTTTGCCCATAATTCAACAAATTCTGAACGGTCTGCAAATCCTCACTGACTTGACGGTTTCCTAGACTTGATTTCAGTTGCTTTAAAACATCAGCAGGAATGTCCCTTTCTTTTAGACCAGTGATGTTTGCCCCCTCTCTTTTCCACATCTTTTCAAAATCAGTTTTGAGATCCTCATCAGACACTTTTTTACGATGCTTGGAATTTTGAAGTAATTTCAGCACTTGGTTTTCGATTGTTGCAGCTTGTTTACTGTGTATCTCTCCTACTTTTTCCTTGATTCTCCTCATCTCAAGAGCAGCATCAAATCTTTTTTTCACATCATCTTTTATTTCATTCTCCAGAGATTTAATGCTTTTGGCAAAATCGATTTTGTACTTTTCCACCAAATGCACATTACAGTCTTTCCTTTTGTAGTAGTCTTTCAATCTTTGAGTAATTGCATTTGTTTGAAGCATTATCTCTGTGTCTGAGTTTTTTTTAAGTGTATCAACAACCTCACGAATACAACTGCTTTCAGCATTAGATATTTGAACTTCTGCAGTACTAAGGAAAGAGAAAATATGTCTCCTGAAAAACCACTCCCAGTCTGAAAACTCTTTGCAAAGGTTGTCATAGGCATGGGCCACAAGAGTGTTTCTAAAACTAAAGATGAAGTTCTCAAACTTCACTGCCGTCCACAAGCTACTCATCCACTGCAGAAACTCTGGTATCTGAGAGGGTTGTTCATATTTCCTTGCTCGAAGCATCTCTAAGAGGTTTTTCTTAAAATCAAACACAGCCACACTGTAACCTCTATTAACGGGTGCCATTGGTGGTGTGCCATGCCATAGGCCTGGCATATACCAATTATTCTTTTCCACATCATAATCCAAAACATCAGTGAATTTCTTTACATGAGGCTGCTTTTCCATTTCAGCTGCAATCAATGTCATTTCATTTAGTTGGTCCAGGAGCTTTTGTCGGTCTGTCATGTTTTTTTCATATGCAGATACACCAGAAACATTTTGGTGGACAAAATGGCAGACTGCTTTTTTCCCGACGTTCGTCATCCTTAAAAATGCATGAACCGCTATCTGCAGGACGTCCTTCATCTGTGTGGAATTTTCCATTGCTACATTGATAATGGTTATATCACTAAGACCAATCACAAATGTGGCCAATTCATTATCATGGTCATAGCTGTCTGCAAGTTGTGCCAGTGCTGGTGATTTCAAACCCTCTGTATCAATTAGAAGGACAAAGTCACAAAATAAGTCCTCCTTTAAGTCTTCATCTACAGGAAGGAAAATCATGAATGCTCCACGTGTGCATCGTCCACTGCTCACTGCAAACTGAACTCCAAACATAGTGTTAAGTAGTGTTGATTTACCAGTACTCTGAACCCCTAACACAGTCACAACGAGTAAACGGCTCTTCTGCCCAACCATCCTGTGAAGCTCCATGAGAACATCACTCACCCATTTCTTTGGGATATTTGATGCATTTCCATCTAATAGTTCAAGTGGAAAACTGGACAGCAGCAGTTTGGCACCGAGAGTAGGGAGATTTAGAATTTTGTCAGCTATTTCATTTGAGCTGAAAAAAGCAGCCTCATAGATTTGTCCTATTTCTCTCATGTAGTGCTCTATGCCAAGAGAACAATCAAGAAGCTCTTGGTCTAACTGAGCTATACCCTCTCTGTCTTTATTTTTTTCACACTGTTTGTATTTGTGCCAAAGGTTCGACATTTGTTTGCGGGATCGCATGTCTAACTTTAATCCCATCCACCTGAGAAAAAAGGCTCGCTCAGTGTCATCAGAACTTGACAATGCATTTATTAATATACTCATAGTTTTGGTCATCATATACTGACCTTGTTTTTCCAGAATTTTAACTTTTTCATTTTGAAGTTGGACCTTATACTCCTCCAAACTTAATTCCCCTGAATGTTGTAATCTGCATTGCTCTTTTTCTATCTGAGCCAGTCTTTTCCAGTTTTCACCTTGCAGTGGCAGCTGTGTCTTTTTATATTTCACTATGGGGCGAACTCCAATTAGTTTTATCATTTCCTCTGATGTTTCCTCTGCTGATACACAGGCACTGTTTGAATTTTCATCAATGGTAAGATCTAATTCTTGAGCAACCCTTTTTATAGCTTTGATTTCCCATGAGGTGTGCTTGTGCTCACCTAGCAGATTTTTAATGGCAAAACTGATCAATATTGCAAAATTAGCCAGATTCATTTTTGGACTTTTTAAAATGATTTGTTCTCTTTTCAAATGAAGAGTACTAACTGCCACTTCAATAGATGACTTCACATTCTGGCTCATATTTTTCTGAGAGTTGACCGCAAGAAAGATTTTGGATCTGATTCCTTGTAAAGAGGCTAATAGCTTTTGTTCGCTTTCATTAACACTGTCTAGAAACACAAAGACAGCTGTTGACACCCGAGTAAGGAAATTGAATTGTGTTTCAAATGTGCAAACATCTCCTCTTAAATTAGCAATCGCAACTGGCTCGGGAAATACATCAATGCTATTGTTCCCACATGGAAGACTCCAGCATATTTCAACCATGCCATTAGCAATTAGCCTAGAAGCGGATCCTCCGACCATTTCTCGATGAGAAAAGAAGTCATGTTGCTGCTCTGAATTGTTGAGCACTTGGTTTAGAACCTGAGACTTGGACAAGGTGCTGGTACTTAACCTTACAAATGATATGATGGGAATTTCTGCATTAACAACACTGTCTTCAACAAACCCTTTTGATTCTGTCATTGAATGTGGACGCCATTCTTTTAGGATACCTCTAAGGGCCCATAACATAAGAGTGCATCGGTTATGTTCTCCTTGAGGCAACACAAATGGTACTGCAAACTGGCACATTGACATTTTAAGTGCAATTTCTTGCTGAAGAAAACTGTCTGCACAGATGAAGAGGGCAGCATGAAGATCTAGAAGATTTGGACTATCACAGTCCTGCTCAGCAAACAAGTCACTTGTTTCATTATTTTGACAGATAGTAAGTACAGATAGTAAAGATCTTGAATTTGAATAAATCATCAGTATCTTGCGTAAGAAAGCCCATGATATTCCTTGCAGTGAGTGGACTTCTTCATCAGATATACTGGCTCTGCTTATCTTCAGCAAAGACCTCAGAGTCAGCTTGTTTGGGTAGTGTTCTTCAAGTCCCAGTGTTTTTAAAAATGAAAGAAGATCATCTGAAAATTGAGAGAATTTCAATATTAATTTCTCTATTGTTTTAGAGTTTATGCTCCATCCAAAAGTAAATAAATAAAAAAAAATCATTATCTCTGTAGTTTCTTTAAGACCAAATATTATTCTGAGACGAAATAAGAGGATGAATTCTGCCTTTAAGTCTACCAAGAAGCTTCCTGTCTCCTGAGACAATGGTGCCAAGTAATCTCAAATATGTTAAAACTACCTTGCGTCTGCTGTGTTACTGTGTTGAGTTTAAAATATAGTATGAAGTTTTTATAATAAATTAACAAAAACAAACAAACAAATCTAGTCTATTAATTTGCAATGTCCACTTGTACTGTATTTATTACAGTGCTTGAAGAAAAGCAGACAAATTTGCTTTTATATGCTAGCATTTATATGTAAGCTTAAACAGAAGTACACTATGGGGGATTATTAAGTATTTCAACTAATTTCCGTTGCTTGTGTGCAGAATATGTATAAATACTAAATAATAATAGTTTCAAAATGCTTAAATAAACTTTTAATTACTTAAAGACTTAATATACAGATGTTAAGACATATTTGAGGTGGTGCAAGGTTTTGGTCTCTCTCTCTCTCTCTCTGTTTTATCTCTTTTGATTCCATAAAACTCTGTCTTTGTTCCTCATTCTCTTTCTCCTAAGGGATTGTAGGAGAATATTTTGACACAAGGTTTATACCTAAATGAACAACAACTTAGTATCATGATTAAATATTCCATAAATACAAATGTAATAAAAGCCAGTATTAATTATTTTGATGTTTTTTTGTTTTTGTTTCTTAACTTCCCTGTGCCTAATGTTGAACGAACATGTTTCAAAGTTTTCTACTTGCATGCACCAGTGTGACGGATTCAGAATTTGAATTACCTTTGAGTTGTCTTGCTTCTGTTTGTGCTGATCCTGTGCCACAGGCTTGCACTGAAAGAACATGTTTAATTAGATGCAGTCAGTAGTTTGCAGGTAAAATGTATTTTTAAAGAAGACTATTAAATTCAAATTCAAATTTTTATTTGTCACATACACAGTCATACACAGTACGATATGCAGTGAAATGCTTAGACAACT
>JAQQZT010000005.1:5689691-5718742 GCA_030068275.1 Clarias platycephalus | reverse complement strand
AGGGATGGACATGGTCAGAAACAATGCTCAGGTAGCCCGTGGCATTTAAACGATGCCCAATTGGCACTAAGGGGCCTGTACTGTATATATACAGTATATATATACTAGTCTCTGACAAGTCTTTTGGGCATTATTGACAATGGCTTCCCTTACTTCCAGGGCCAGGCTCTCCCTGGGCCTAGACTGTAGCCAGGGTACATAACGCAAACGTCCACACAAATTACTCCACTTTTGCTGGATTAAAGGTCTGGATGGGAAAGGAGAAGGGTTGGGCATCAGGCTATCAAACCCTAAAAAACCACAGCTGCAATCAGAACAACATGAATAGTGCACGCAACTTATGCCTGGTGCTATGACTGCCTAACAGAGGTGGGAAGAAACTAAGAACTGTACATGTTCTTTGTTGCTGTATTTAAGTACATATTTCAAGTACTGTACTTGAGTAGTTTAATTAGAGGATACATTTTACTTTGCTTTTAACAGACAACAAATATCTGTACTTTTACTTAACCACATACTTTCTGTTTCCTAAGAACAGTGATGAGTAGTATTCGAAGGGGGCCACCTGCTGACTATTATGTGTAACTACATGACTTGCCTTTCCTTCGCGACACACCTAATAACACAACATGTGTTTGAAATCAGAAGCACAGCTGATTGGGGAAGCCGAGAGAGAGTGAGACAGGAAAATAAATATTCCTTTGTGATTAAAAAGGCTGTGAGTTACTACAAGTCTTGTATTTTTGATACTTGAAGGTGAATACTTCTGTACTTTTACTCAGGTACACAACTAAATGGAGGATGTCTGTTTTTACTCGAGTAATATTTGCCCAAGGGAATCTCTATATTTACTCATGTACAAGATTTCTCTATATTCCCTCTTCTGCTCATTAGTAACTCGCTTGCTAGCCTCTGGAGACGTGATGAATTGTTGTTCAGTTGTTCCCTGCACTGTTCACGGTTCCCTTTGTAACAGAGCGGTTTTCCTCAGGACCAAGGATGAAAACAGGTATTTTGCTGTTTAAACAGCTTTAAACTTTTTTAAAAATCGAATAAAACAAATGCTATTTCACATGTTACTGAGAAACCCATTGTCCTGAAGAGTCTGTTTCTTGTCATTAAATAAAGGAGCAGCTTCAGATTAGCAAAGCTCTGCTAATAATGGAGACCCATTCCCTAGATGCTAACATCTCGCAGAAAACAAATTGAATTGTTAATTTATTGTACCACAGATACAAGTACAAACCTGCGCTTTACCTTGCAGCAGATAATCAAGCCTCATCTACTAAAATATATTTAATTCAATGTTGCTGGTATGTCAACATTTATAGTAAAATACAGTATGATCTCCTCACCAGGCCGAACAGGGACAATCACAGAGAGAAGGCAGCACAGACCAGCAAGGATAAGAAAACTTGCTAAAGATTTTCGCCTCCCAAACCTGAAACAGGGGCAGGCGGGAAGGAGGGAGAGAGAGAGAGAGAGAGAGAGAGAGGAGGAGGAAGAAGAGAGAAAGTAATGAGTAAGATAATTTAACCAGCATTACAATGTGTTGAAGTGTTCATACAGAATATACTGAAGGTATCTGCTGAGAAAATGTTAATGCAGTGTGTGTGTGTGTTTGTGTGTGAATACCAAGGCTTATTGATGAAGTATATGCACAGTGGGTAGGCTGGCAGCTCCACCAGGCCGTACATGGCTACAGTGAGATAGAGACTGCCTTTATCGTCACTCGCATTCATCGTCAGTCCATAATACACCAGACTGCATGCATACCTGAAAGACAAACGTGATGTACACATACAGACATCGTACCATGTTTGAGTATGATGGTGATATCCATTATACAAATTTTACAACATAGAAAAGCTTTAATGAAAGGTAAAGTTTAATCCCAAAATCCCAAACACCCTGGGTCCAACATTATCTTTTGGCATGTAAAATGTTAGAGACTTTAGTTTTACATTTTTACAGTTTAGTACGACAGACACTTTGCAAATTTGCTGTCTGCATTTTGACACTACACTAACTGTACGCCTATTATCTCACACTCAACTCAAAAGACATCATTTGTCCCATGAACAGCATTTGTAGCATTATAAACGTTTCATAACACAAGCACAGCAAATCTGTATTAAAAAGTAATAATCAAATTGTTTGCAGATAACACTGTGCTTTGTAGCAAGAGTAGGGAACAGGTGGAGGAAACTTTAGAGAGGTGGAGGTAAAGCAGAGGAATGAAGGTAAGCCACAGCTAGACAGAATACATGTCTGTGAATGAGAAGGACCCAAGTGGAACGGTGAGGCTACAGGGAGCAGAGATAAAGAAGGTGCAGGACTTTACGTACTTAGGGTTAGTGGTCCAGAGCAACAGAGAGGGTGGAAAGGAGCTGAAGCAGGCAAGTTTGAAAAGGTGGAGAAAAGTGTCAGGTATGTTGTGTGATAAAAGAGTATCAGCGAGAATGAATGGAAAGGTGTACAAGACAGTGGTGAGACCAGCGATGCTCTACGGCTTAGAGACAGTGGTACTGGAGAAAAGACAGGAGGCAGAGCTGGATGTAGCAGAGCTGAGGTTCTCTTTGGGAGTGACAAGGATGGACAGGGTCAAAAACGAGTCCATCAGAGGGACAACCCATGTTAGATGTTTTGGAGATTAGATGTTTGGACATGTTCAGAAAAGAATTGTGAATATATGGCTAAGATCCAAAAGACGCTAGAAGACCAAAGAGGAGATTTATGGATGTGGTGAAAGAGGACATAAAGTTAGTTGGTGTAAGAGAAGACGATACAGAAAAGATGATGAAGGGCAGGTGATTCGCTGTAGCGACCCCTGAGAGGGAACAGTCAAAAACAAAAAAGAAAGAAGATGAATTAAATTGGAATTAAACAACTAAAAAGGCTTTGGTTTCCTAGAGAGCATCATGTGGTCTGATGAGGTCAGGTTATTCCTATTCCAGAGCGATGTATGCACCAGGGAAAGAAGTGAAGTACATGAAGCAATGAACCCATCATTCATAGTGTCCACTGTATAAGTCTCTAGAGGCAGTGTTATGATCTGGGGTTGCAGGTCTAGGCTCAGCAATGCTACATGGCAATAAAATGAAGTCAGCTGACAATCTGAATGTACTGAATGACCAGAATATCACATCTATGGAAGCTCGGTCACCTTTCTCTCATCTTACATTAGTGTTATTTTAGTCTGTGTTCTCCTTTGATCAGATAAAGAAGTTAACTGACTACACATGGTGTAAATGAGAACAATGTGTACACCAGCCAATCACGTGTCACCTTGTTGTGTGTTTAGTAAAGTGTTTAAATAGTTTAATGAGTCATCGTGCACACACGCATACTCACCAAACGTACATGAGGACAACAGTCCTGCAGCGCAGCACGCGGTGCTTGACCAGCTGCAGCAGTCCTGCTTTGGATGTGCCCGGTGTGCCTGGAGTTTTCCGCAGCTTCAGAGTAACACTTCCCTTTCCATTCCGCTGTGCAAAATCCTGCAGCACTTTCTCTGTCTCCCCCGTCCGGCCCTGAGAGTACAGCCAGCGTGGAGACTCGGGTAACATGCTATCAATAACACAGACATACTAACCAATAAACATACGTCCACACAAATTCCAGAGTTAAACACCCACACCGAACAACTCTTTTTAGACCTATGACAAGAATTTAATTTGATAAAGTTGATCTCCTCAAGTTGCTGAGCTAGGAGCAAGGCATTGAGAACGGCTGTGGGTGCTGCCAGGTTTACCTCCACAATGCTTTGAGCAAAAACCATGCTTGGAGCAAAGATGTGCTATAAGCTTGTGTTGGAGCCGTCCCTCACTCTGGACATCATAGAGCTCTATGCAGTCAACATGCGGGAACTCCCGCATCTTACCAGCTGTCACACTGGTTTAAGCTCCACCCCAAATTATTTCTGGTGGACCCTGATCCCAAAGTTTGGGGTACTGCTGTTTTATGCCCTCCACCAATTCCTATTCAACTTCTTATGCCTGTGTGTCCTTCGGCAACCGGTCCCTCAGCCCACCTGCTTATTAAGCCAACAAACCGAGACAGCACGAATGTGTTCCAGTCCTTGCTTGTGGTTTTTGGGTCAGGCAGGAAATCCCAGTAGAGCCTGCACTGATTGAGGACACAGTGCAGGAGGGTGTATAGACTTCGTACAGATCTGGCACCAGCCACTGCTTTCACGGGGGGAAAAGTAACCACTCTAAACACCAGCATACTCACATCAGCCCCAAGGCTGCCCACTAGATCCTGATTGCAGTCGTGCATGATGCAAATGCAGGCAGGTGTTTATTAAACAGGGAACTGCGGTCAAAAGTATATACTGGATTTACAGTAATTTCTTTGAACTGGTCTTTTTCTGGTGTTAAATGAATACACAGCATACATTCACACATACATAAATACAAACCCCAAGAAATTGTTATATGAGATAGTAGATGTGTCTGCGACTTTTAAGTGTGGAATTTAATTCACTCATAAACATGTTTTTAAAAAATGACAGCGCCATCTATTGAATGTTGGAATTAGAACAAAAAATTTAACGTTACCGCGAATATATCACATTTATTAAGTGGATTTCAATTGCACACTCATAAGTGCATATAAAAAAAGTACAGCGCCATCTGTTGAATTTTTTTATTTTTTTTTATGATATAGGGGCATTTCCCATTTAAATTTCAAAGTAGCATATCTTCTCTTCCCGTTGGCCGACTACGATGAAACAAAGCCTATATGTTACCTCAAGCTCGACCAAATAAACCAAAAATTCCAAAAAACATATTGATTTGTTCTATTACTCATCTTAACGTACAGACATGCTATCTGAGTGAACACGCTGAAGTTCATGAAATGTTCATGTTATATGTAAACTTCTGACCCCAGCTAAAGTAAAATAACATGAGCTATATTTTGGCCAATGCACTGAAATGAGCTTTATTCATCATATTCTCACCTAGCATTATGTTTACAGTATAACGGTTTAAATTTCCTCACTACTGCACACTAGTTTTAGTGGTATGCAGCCATTAAAGCCATAATTCAGATAGTCACACGTACATGCAAAAGAGAAAGAGCAGCACACCGGGGCAGTTAGCAGCAAAAGCCAGGTTTCTCCAGGACCTGATGTAGTAGCCGAGAAGAGCAAACAGAGCGATGCCCACTGCAAACGTCATGTTGGTTATCGTCCCTGTAACACACACAAACGAGCAAAGCCTTGCATATTCATACTTTTTAAACTTTTCTACATTTTGTACACTGAGATATATTTCTCAATTTGATGAAATGTGAGTTATTCATTAAGAATGACAGTAAAACCTGGAAGCAATTTAAAATAAAATTTGGAAGCACTGCAATTAGGGCAGTGGTGGCTCAGTCGGTTAACGCTGTGGGTTACTGATCGGAAGGTCGAGGGTTCGAACCCCAGCATGTCCAAGTTGCCACTGTTGAGCCCTTGAGCAAGGCCCTTAACCCTATCTGCTCCAGGGGCGCTGTACGCTGGCTGACCCTGCGCTCTGACCCCAGTTTCCTAATTGGGATATGCGAAGAAGAAATTTCACTGTGCTGTAAAAAGTACATGTGACAATAATTAAATATTCTTCTCTTCTTCTTCTTCTTCAATTTGTTTGAAATTATTTTGCAAACTATATTGTATTTTTTCCTTCCTGCTTCAGTAGTATGTGCTATTTTGTGGAGAGTCATGATCAGTGTTGGGGGACGTTACTTTTTAAAGTAACTCATTACATTACAAAATTACTGTCATTAAAAAGTAATCAGTTACATTACAGCATTACTTTCTGATAAAAGTAACTAGTTTGAGTACTTTTCCATTGCAAAATAATGAAAACTCCTCTGTGATTCCTTGTGCGTGTTGTTTTAGTCAAGACCTTTATAATTATTCTGCCATCATCATTCAGTGATGTTTGGCCCATAATCTGTTAACTACTAACATCCCTTTTGGCATTCGCGGTGAATTGATTACGTGATTATGTTTCCATCACAGAACTTCGCTGTCACTCGGACGACTCACAGTTCCTAACACCGCTTCTTACCGCGAGACAAACCGAATAGGTGAGATAGGGGTATAACAGCAGGAATAACAGAGGGGGCAGAAAAGTAATCCAAGTACTCCAACAACACTGGTCATGATACATAATTCCAATCATATAATCTCATCTCAGTTCCAGGTTTTAACACTACAAAATAGGAAAAGTTCAAGTAGGTGAATGTTTGCTTATATAAGGCACTGTATGACACACTGTATGGTTATGGCTTACTAGCACTACACGTGTGAGCAAACATCCTGAATCCAGTTGTTTGTGTTTCCTGAACACAACAGGTTGTGCATGTACAGTACGATGCAAAAGTCTTACACACATGCAAATACAGTGGAACCTCAGATTACGAGTAACGCGGTTTACGGGTGTTTCGCAAGACGAGCAAAGATTTTGAATAAATTTTGACTTGAAAAACGAGCATTGTCTTGGTTTACGCGCGCCGAGTATCATGTATCACGCATGCACTTCTTGTTTTGACGCCAAGCATCACGTCAACTGAGCCAACGGTTTTTCTCTCTCTTGCACTGCAGAATTGTGGGTAATTGCTAATTTTCAGATAAAAGAGTGTAGCGGGAGAGAGACGTTGATTTATGACCGCTGTTTACGGAAGTGTAGTCCAGTGCGGGAGATGCATTGTGGGTAATGCAAAACCCAGAGGCTTTCTTTTTGTTTGTTTGTTTGTTTGACTTTTTTATGTGTGTGAAAAGTATTTGTCTTTTCTGACCTACAGATATTTTCCTGTAATATAAAATGTTTTTTTGCTACAATATTAATGTTTGGAAGTCAGATTTTTTTTTTTACCTGACTGTACTGTGCAAAAATGTTGTGCAGTGCCAACTGAATGTACTGACTGTACAGATTTTGCTTCACCTCCAGATGGCGCTACCTGTTAGAGCCCAGTAGGCTTTACCCACGTATTCCTGCGAGAGGATGAAGCAGACGAGGGCCATCCCTCCGTTCATCATCCCGACCATCAGCCGTGACAGGGCGAAGAGCTCATAACTAGGGGCCAGCGCACTGCCGTATGCAAAGAGCATTTCAAAGAATAGACCTGAACAAAGAGAGAGAGAGAGAGAGAGAGAGAGAGAGAGAAAGAGACACTAGAATCTGGAGCCAATGATAAAATCAGAAAATAAAAACGTGCACCAGACATCTGAAGGTCAACGGCTATCAGTGTAGTGATATACAGTGTGGGCCAAAGGTCTGGATCTGCAGGCAGAAAATGCTTTTAAATGACAGCAAATGCTCACATTGACAGCCTGTGACGTTAAGAACATTAAACATTTCTTAATGTATCAGAACTGATGTTGTTCGACTGCAGTCGTTGTTCTGGTCCAATGACTGCAGACGAGTCCAAAGAAAAAGACACCAAAGATCTCTATTAGATCTGGTTCTATTCCATCTTTGTTATGTTAGTTTCAAACCAATCTTGGATCTAAAGTAAAATGAAAAATATTGAATTTATCAAATTTAAAGGGCATTTATTATGCATGATTCACTTTTTAGTCATCTTTAGATATTTAGACGAGTCTCCAGTGTGTCGTGTACTAACAGCAAATGTGAGATAAATAAATACACTGCTTTTTGTTTTCTTTTTTAATTTTTGCACTGTATGGTATTTAAACAAGCCAGTTAAATTTTTTCCCCCTTAACGTGACCTAAAAGGAGAGGAACCCCCCACGAGCTTGTTGCTCAGCACTGCTGTTCACTGGACGGGGCGTGGCTCAGGAGGAGCTCATTTACATAGACAATGAAACAGCACGTTCGAATGAGGAATGAAACTGACTAGTATAAGGTATAAAAAAATGCATTACCTGAGGGGTATTTCAGCTGGGCATTAGCACACACACACTTTGGGAGAGCTCTGAGACTTTGGTTAATTTGTTAAAGAAATAGAGTGGTGTGAAAACTTTAGTGAAAAATGCCTGCGGATGAAGAATTTTAGGTCACATTGTATATACACAAAGAAGTAGTGAACGTTTCATGAAATATTCTGAATGTTGATCTACTACTTGATTAAGAGTTTTTGTTGTCATTTGAGGTTACTTGTTTGTTTATAGAAGTTAGTAAGAACCATACAATACTTGTTAAAACCTTGATAATTAAATAATTGGTGGATAATAGAGGTCAGACTTTCTTATTTAAAACAACTGCTAAGTATTAAACAGAGAAGTCTAAGTACTGATGAGGAAGATGGGTTTCCTGCCGATTTTGTCAGACAGCGGTCCGAACAGCACGTTTCCCACAAGTACGCCGACAAAAAACAGCGATCCTGCCAGGCTCACTTTGTACGCCTCCTCCTTGACCAAATACCACTGCAAAACAAGACAAACACACACTGAGGTGATGACACGTGCACGATATCTCAATTTCAAAATTACTGTTAAGAGTCAGAATTCATAATTATCATGCAAAGCAAAAATAGTTGCTCAATAATAATGAACAAATCTTTCATTACAGCTTGAATAACAGTGCTGTTGATTTCTCAATTCTGATTGGTCAGAAAGTGTTCATTATAGAGATTTTCGACAGTACAGCAGGTATAATTTGCTCGTTTCTATTAAGGGACTATCTGACCATTTGATTCATACACATTCACATTCCATACAAACTTAAATAATTCACTTGATTGTGTGAAGCTGCTTTGTGACAATGATAATTGTTAAAAGGCTATACAAATAAAATTGAATTGAAATTGAATGGAAAATTTAATATTAACACACTTAGAATACTACACTATTGTTTCTATTATGGCTGCATTAAAAAAAAATTATCCGCTAATCTATCAATTATTTTTTATTAGTCTAATGATTAATTTTCTGGTTAGATGAACCTTCTATTTAGTAATTTTCTCATAAAATAATTATCTTACAAAAAAAAACTTCTCCCACATAAACAAACAAGTATCAAAAATGATTAAGTTCAGCAGTCATGTGGGGCACACATACAGTACAGTTACAAAAAGCATATAGAAAAAAGTATTTTTATTAATAAATAAATAAACTTTGCCTTATCAGACCCCCAAAAAAACTAAATAAAATCAGTGACATTTTTACTGTATGAATTTCTGAATAATATTGACTGCATTCCTGTCATAAAAGCTCAAGCATTAATCACTATGCAGGTCTATGCAGGAAGTTGCCATTTCTAACTTTAATTCTATATCGCTATATTTTAAAAGTCTAACATGCGTTTTACTGCTTTTTAGATGTTAGCATACAGCAGTATGCTCTGGAGAATCTTCTCCTCACTAACACAGTTCATAATAACACTACTTGACCTTGTCCAAAGGGTTATCATCCTCTTCCTGAACAAACCTGCTTAAAGTCAATGTTCTCTCACCTCCGTCACGATGGAGCGGTCGTCTTCCTTGAACGTCGAAGTCTGAGTGAAGGCTCCTCCGCTCTGTGTGACGGCGTCGACCTGGTACTCGGGAATGGCACCGACTAGAACGATGAACATGCATTGACACGCCATGTAGACCTGTAAAATAAACAAAAGCATGTTCTTTCATCGTTCAATGTAAGAAGTGGTATCTACTAGGGCCGGAGAACTTGTGGCGCGTCACTGGAGTCAGTTGTGGAGTTATTGGTCATCTTGGCAAAATGGGAAGTGAGTGATAAATAAAATATGAAACTGTGTAAATTGCGGTCAATTTGATGACCGATGCACTGAAGACATCTAGAGGAAGTTCATTCCACCACCAAGGTGCCAGAACAGAAAAGAATCTGGATGAATGTCTTCCTCGATCCCTGAGAGACGGTGGGACGAGGTGAGCGGTGCTGGAGGATCGGAGGGAACGTGGTGCGGTGCGTGGTGTAATTGGAGCTGAGAGATAGGTGGGTGCTGGGCCATTTTTAGCTTTGTAGGCTAGCATCAGGGTTTTGTATTTGATGCGGGCAGCTACAGGAAACCAGTGCAGGGAGCAGAGAAGTGGTTTGGTGTGGAAGAACTTGGGAAGGTTGAAAACGAGAGGTGCCGCTGGGGGGGGACACGAATGGGGGACAGAGGCAGACATGCCAGGCGCAGGTTGCAGTAGTCCAGTTTTGAAATAACAAGAAACTGAACATGCACCTGAGTAGCCTGTGAGGGATTCTTCTGATGTTGTCAAGAAGAAATCGACCAGAGATTTCTTCAAGACATTTTCTTCTTTTAAATAGTATTTTAATGGATTTTAACGGATTTTAATGCATTCCACAAAAACCTGGAGTGATGTTGGTGTGGCACAGCATTAAGGAAAAAACGGAATTACAGATTACGTGGGGTCATGCTGTTATAGGAAAACAGTTAACAAGGCACTGTGACAAAGAGCAGTTACTGTTACTACCTGAAGTTAATTATTTTCCAGTAACAGCACATGTTTCCTTCTGTTTATACAAGAGAAATTTTCTATTAAACTCAAGGTTATGCTGTTTAGCTGGATGAGGTCACAGGCATGAGGACGCAGCCCGGGTACTAGATATCACAGCCGTGCTGATATTTAGCATGGCGCAACCTCGAGTGTGATATTGCTTTTATACAACAGTTACACAAACACTGTTTTATTTATTTTAAATTCTTACCAGTGCTAGATAGTCAAAACGTGAGAAGAATAAACCATGGAGATGGTGGACAGTTTTGTAAATCTCATAAGTTTCTCTTTATATTTCTACTGCTGGGTTCCAGGTTGAATCCCCAAAAGCATTAAACAGAAAGTTAGAGTGCTCTGTAGGGAGTAAAATCAACAAGGAGGTAATTCGTAATGACTTATTGCAAGTAAGACAAAGTGTCGTTTAAGATGACAACGTTAGCAGATGTGTTTTCTTGCTGAAATTGCTTCGGTGATTGTTTTTGAATGTGGGTGTTGCCAGACATCTGCTCTCTCCTCAGTACTTCGGACTGTACAGACCTACTTTCACCCTGGCTGCGACTGATAGTTAGTGTAATTAACAATTGTTAAGTTGCTCTGACGCAGATTGACACATATAGTTAAACGTCCCAATGCTGTTATGCTCTATATCAGCAGTATGTTACTATTTCTATAGAAACTGCTCTTTCACAGGGATTTAAGGCTAATAATAAGTATTATTTAACAATAGTTGATTTACGGAATTTTTATAAATGAAAACATTTTTAGAACATTTATGGAAGAAGTCTTGAGTGGAAAACCTTGATGAGTTGAGGACTTGTATCATAAGTGATAACAGAATCTAACCTGTTCTGCAAAGTCATCAAGATTGAATGTACTAAATATAAACAAATAAAATGTGTACACTCTTTATTCATAAAATTAAAAGATATATATTTTTTGGCAAACTGATGTATCATATAAAAAATAGGAAGACAATGAAACATGCTGGTAGAGAAAAATAATCAATGTTGTGGTAATAAGTGTCGGAATGTAAAGCCTGCAGCTGATCATTTGAATTACAAACATTCTTCAGGTGCTACTGATACATTTGTGCAAATCCTGAGCCACCCTTTGCTTGATTTGCTTCTAAAGAAGCAGAATTTCTTGGGTTTTTTTTCCCTGAAGGACTTGTTTTGTCTGTCATTTTCAATCCAGTTGCTGAGTAGATTCACAGGAATGATTTTTGTTTGTGAAGTCACACAGTGACCTATGAATCATTTGAACATAAAAAGCATCTAACTTAAGGCATGAACCAGTGAGAAATAGGCACAGATTATGACAGATGATCAGGCCAGTGATGTATACTGGTATGTATAGTATAGTATAGATGTATAGTAAACTGGTAATGCTGAAACTGAGAGGTTGGAACAGAGGAGAGGGGAAATGAGGTTGCTGCTGAGGTTGTTACATAAACAACCATTTTTTAAATTGTATAATTAGGTCCTTTGCAGACATTTGTTCACACATCTTTTATTTAATCTACATCATTTCATTTAATATGAAGAAAGGGGGCGACTCCAGATTTTTCCACAGTTCTGATTATCGACAGAGTGCTCAAGCTAAAAGTCTTTAAGAAATCAATGCAGATGTTCGGTCCTGTCATTTCGAAAGAGACGTTCCTACAGTTTATCTACATCTATATCTCCTATACCTAACCCCTGATCAAGGGCATTACCTGGTGTGTGAGACAGATGATTGTACACCCTACATAGTGCAGTAGCTTTCCATTTAATGTTATTTCGGATTCAGCAGAGCTGATATTCTAAAGCAGAATAAGAGGAAACGGAGAATCTTACAAGATTTACCGGACTGTCCACCACTTCCATGGTTTATTACCCTCTCATTTTGGCTCCACAGCACAAGTAATAATTTAAAACTACTTTCACTCCTGTTAACTACACTAACTCTCGGTCGAGCAGCTGTAACAGGCACAGTTAGTTACGTCCATACGTGTTGGCGAAGCAAACGTGTTGGCGAAGCAAAATAACTGATTAAGTAAAGAAACAAATATCAAAATGGTGATGTAGCTGTAGGCAAGAGGGCACAGCTCGAGTGCTGTAGAAATCACATCCATGCTGTTTTTTTTTTTTTTAAACAAATATTTTACTTTGCCAACAAATATATTTCCACAATTGGCCGAAAGAACTAACCGAGACTAGTGCTGATATTCCTTACAACAGCACTTCATCTTGTCTCGTATTGCTCAAGTAAATCATGATGCATCATCTAGTTCAGTGGATGAATACTGGAGGAACAAGTATAAGGGAAGCATGTGTTACAAGCTTTAACCTAAAACAAGGACATGCATTTGACTGCATTACATTTCACCTCGTCATACACAGTAGCAAGAATAAATAAAAAAGATTACATTAATAAACTAAAGACCTGCTTTGGCTCCAACCTACAGTACATACACACTCATCATTATCCAAGTATACATAAAAATCACACATTGCACACAAGCTTCAGCCAAAAGCAAGTCTTAGATTTATGAATGTATGTTTATTAATGTATCTAACAAATTACAGCATATGCACGCGCACACACGAAGCTAACCATAGAGCTAGCTAGCCTTGACATTACCTGCAGCAATATCAGCACTGTAACCATGCGCTTCTGGTATCCGCCAAACTCTCCAACCAGTTGAAAAGCTTCTTCCAAATCCATTTCTGATAAATATTTCCCCACATAACGTGTCACAGGGTTTTAAAAACTAAACATCTGCTTAAAACAAATGAAAACACTCAGGTCTCTTCCTGATGCACAAGTCAGCATTCATTTCGCCATCTAGTGCACTTCGAAGAGCGCACACGCTTCCCATTCCGCCCGCTGAGAGAGTGCACAAGTGGAGGAAGTGAACGAGTGTGTATAACCGGGCAGCTGAGAAACGCGTAGACGTGGAACCGAGTCATGGGACTTGGTGCGCAAATATAATTGGTGGAAACTGTACAATTGAAATCCCGCTCAAGAAAGTGGTGATGAGACTCTGATTTTTAACCCTTTGTTTACTGGATTTTAATCCTTAACCAAAAATAAATTAAAACTAAATAACGGACAAAAATATTTCTTAAATATTTCAAATATAATATATATATATTTTTTATACATGTACACTGAAATTAAATTCACACAATTAGTAGAGAATCTTTATTAATGTTGTTTCTCTCCCCCCCCCCCCAAAACATTGCTTAATCAGCAATCATTCTTAATTTTTTAAACATAAAAACACCAATACACATTTAATTCAAGTGAAGAACAAATAAAGAGGTACACAACATCCTGAACAGACAACATTAAAAACAGTGACCGAAAATGAAGATGCAAACATAAATGAATATTTAAATTCATGTTAAAAAAAATATATATAAAAAAAAAAAAAAAAACAGGTTAAAATAGAGATGCAGTATATAAGTATAATAAGCAGCTCAAGTCTCTACAGGTAACTGAAAAAAAAGGAAATGGAGTCATCACTGATTTTGGGACCTGAGGGGTAATCTGGAGCGAGGAGGGGTCACCGTGGCCTCATTTTCAGCTACCTTTGAGCGGTTCAGGGACTTGTTGCTGGGGTTTTCTTTTTTAGACTTTTTCTGTAGAAAGGAAATGGAAAGCAACAATGAAATAAAAATGGCGATTAAAACGATTCATGTAAAGTTCTAAAAAACAGAACCTGGACTGAGCCTCAAACTACAATTATTATTATAGTTTTCTATATTTTACTAATGGGTTGCAGAAGTGCAATACACGTTAAAGTATAGTTTGGAACGCATTTTTCTACAGATTATGGAATTTAGCCAGGATTACATTGTACTCATGTTCTGTTTGACAAATTTCATGGTCAGTGTGAAAAACAGGAAAATTTATAATGGCCAAGACCTATTGTACCATACTTGTATACCCCTCAATTGTTATTTAAAACAGGACATAGGGGGAATAAATAGCATTATCCCTAGTCACTGATGTGTGGATGTTGACTTGTCAGGGTGGTGAAAAAGAATGCAGCTAAACATGGGTCATCTAGTGTGTTTTCAGTACTTAATGAAGCAAGTTTGTGGACACCTGACCTTGCATATGTGGATTTTTGTGGAGTTGTATAATGTCCTTATGTACTATAGCATTATAGTAAGATCCCCAGTTACCCTCCAAAAGAGAGTATATGTCCCTCCATGGTGTCTTGGTCTCCATTGATCTGTGTATGCATCCCTCT
Source organism: Clarias platycephalus (assembly GCA_030068275.1). Classification (NCBI taxonomy): domain Eukaryota; kingdom Metazoa; phylum Chordata; class Actinopteri; order Siluriformes; family Clariidae; genus Clarias; species Clarias platycephalus. Next base: position 5,704,080 of record JAQQZT010000005.1, on the reverse strand, counting down.
CTACCATCACTCTCTGTATTTGTGCACTTGGCCACATCGCATAAATACTTCCTAGAGACATATCCATTATTTCTCTGGCAGTTTCTTACAGAGTAGGGTTGCCACCTCAATGCCCGATTACATCTGAGCAGTTAAGAATGAAGGACCTTGATTACAGGTCTAACATTGGGAGGCAGGACTGGGGCTCAAACCGAGGACCCTCAGAAAGCACGATAATATGGACTACATAACTGCATATGACCACACTGGTAGGAAAAGTCATTACCCTCTAAATTTTCTTTGGCTTTCATGGCTGGTAACTTATTTGTGCACAAATATATCCATTTGTGCAAGTTTAACCAATAACATTACCTTAAAAAAGGGAACCCTTCCCTCCTCGTAGCAAATCAGATTCTCATCTGGTATAGACTGCTGCGTCGAGTTACTGTCACTGGAGCTGTACACCTCCTGTTCATCCTCCAGAGAGTCCTTTACATACATCACAGGCAACAATTAGACTCAAAGTTCCTATTAAAAAGGGCTATTTGTTTTATTTCCATGCATTAATATCAATGTCAGGGTTGTACCTGGTCTACAGGTTTCTCCTCCTCCTCTCCCTCAGTGAGGATCTCACACTGAACAAATGCGCTCATCAGCTGCTCCTGCTGAACCCGAAACTCCTCCTCGAGCTCTGTTCTGCTCCTCAGTGGCGCCAATACACGTGGATAAGCGTACTCCTTACGCTTCGGCGTCGTGCCTACACATACGAGAACAATCACAATGGAGGTCAAAATATTTTCCTTGAACAGCTAACCGAGGAACACCATGAAGCTGGTACCCCGTGTAAATTGAAAATTTTATTAAAACTGTTCAATCTAAAATTGTGTTATGAATCCATTTAACAACCAATTACTAGTTAACACAACTTAATCTAAAGCCCATAGAAGATATAACAAAAGTTGCTTCTACATCTATTAGTCTGTATACAAAGTCTGATTGAAGGTACTATATTCCTCATTAAATCATCTCCTGAGGTCTCACCAGTAGGCAGATCCTGCTGGAGTTCATCATTAAGGAAGTGGTTGACTGTATTAAGTGCTTGTGTGGCGATAGTCGAGAGCTCTTCTCTGTGCTGCTGCAGGATTGCCCGATCTTCACCCGTCTGCCCTTCCACTCCTTTCAAGAGCATTTCCATTTCCTGCTGTACTGGAGCGAGGCGAGTTCGGCACTCATCTACTGAGGCCTGACCGCGCTCCTCTACACCCTGTGTGTACACAAAGCATGAGATCAGATGGACACCATACACATTAACTCAGTGGTGAGTTGTGGGCAACCCAAAGCAAATTCACTGTTCGCATACGTAGCCTTTCGATTTCATTGTTGGGCATTGTGAGTTTTCCAGTTGATTCAACAGTGCTAATGTGCCTCAAGCAGGTAATTGTCTTGCAGCATTTAAAAAAATAATAATAATAATAAAACTATCATTGGAATACTGTTTAACTTTAAGACAGAGCAGTGATAATCTTTATTTCCTGCCAAGCTTCAGCACCACACTCCAATCCTGTAGGTAGCGGTATTGTACCAACTGAGCATTAACTAAAAAAAAACCTCAATTGTGGAAAAAGTAAATCAGTTTATATTTTCTACAAGAGCTATGGAATAGTTTTAATGACTGAACTTTATATGATTAAGGTAAAAAAAATATTTTAAAAAAATTCAATAAAACTGGAAATTGCACAGCTCCAATTACCAACTCCACAGCAATTTCCCAATTAACAGAATTTAAACACTTAGCCGTATAATTTACACTGCATGTGAAATCCAAGTTACACCCATGGCAGCTCTATCAAAAGCAAAAACTTTCACTCAATAATAAAAAAAAAATCTAAACAAAAATAGTAGAATAAGAGAAATATAAAGTTAAAGAATATAAATAATAAAAAAATATTTAAAAACATAAATAAAAAAAATATATATATAAAAATATATATAAATAATAAAAAACATATTTTAAAAATTATATAGAGTAAAATGAAATATAGGAATGTGATGTAGTGCAGTGTAGAGCCGAGTCCAGTTATTGGTAAGATAATGTGCAAGATTGTAGTTCAAGTTCAACTACTTGTCTAGTTTGAGCGATTTTTTTTTTTTTTTTTTTTCAAACCATCACTACACAGCGCTTGTACAGTACAACACCCCTACAGGTGGCGCATAACGTCAGTGATGGCCCGTCTTACCTTCAGAAGCTCGTGCGCTGCAGCTTTGTTCTCCTCCAAGAGGTTCAGCTGTTCTTCAGCACGTCTCTCAGTCAGGTCTCTGGCCTGTTGACACCATTGAATGCTCGAGTCGGACACCGACTCCAGAGAGCGCTGCAGAAGGCCACAGTAACCAGCACCTTCATCCAATGCTGTGAGTCCCTCCTCTGCAACTTCACTCATCTCCTTGATCACTCCATCTGCACAGGAACTTAATCGAGCGGCGACTGACGAGCTCTCCTGTTCAGCCTCGGTGCATTTGCTAAATAAAAATAGAATTTTTTTTTTTTTTTTTATACATCACTTTGTACAAATTTACACTTTTTAAATTAAAGTTACTAATAAAAGGTACGTTTAAACAGGGACGGGGTTGCATGATGAAATGGTCAAGAGTCATTGTGAATTGAATGATTGTTGTGCTTTGTCCAAGTTTACATTCAGAATAACAAATTAGGATTTTACAGTTAACAGTTAACCCTAGCGCTCTCTCTGCTCACCTCTGTATTGTGGTTTTCAGAGTCTCCATGGGAGTTCGCTGTGCATCTGCTGCCTCCTGCAGCCCCTTAAAGTCAGACTGTGTGTCTAGTGCCAGGAGGTTTATCTGGTCCTGGACACACCGAAGGAGATGCGCTACACGCTGCAAGACAATGTGAAAAACAGTGTTATCACAATCGGTAATGGACAAGACACGGTCATTTGGCTTGTACTGCTTTCATTAGCCCGACATCACAGCCTCAAAGTGGTTTGCACAAAACATATGTGTATATTTACAGTGTGCACGTTGTGTGAGCCACTTTAAATTAAATAAGTAAATCAGAAAGAAAAATAAATAATCTCCAACTCCACATCGGTCTGAAGAAAGTTATTTATTAATGCATTTTATTGCATTCTTTTATCAAAGCCGAAGAGATAAATTCATGAAAAAAAATAATGTAAACAGACGTACTGTTTCGTGTTGGTTGCTGGCCTGGTTGATCTGCTCTTTCAGCTTGCTGTGCTCAGACTGGAGGGAAGCGAAGCCCTGCACAGCGGTTTCCCGCATGCTCGTCAGCGCCTCCACGTGGCCACTGAAAAAGACCGCCATCTCCATCTTCATTCCCTCCATCTGAAAGAAGTAGGCTTTTGTCAATCATTTAACCATCCACAGAGTTTAGTACACACTGAAACTAGAAAATCTTCCCCCAGGACCATGGTGCTACATACATACAAAATATATTAAAACTAAGAAAAGACACCTAATTTGCAGACTAACGAAGACAAAATAAATGACCAAAACTATTAAAGTATTATACAAGACAGCAAAAGACAAGTGCATGCAGAAATGCACAAACTGAGCAACACGACACAAGAAGGAGAAAAGAAACGCCATCACGTGTACATTTAACACTCATGATTTGTTTCAGTATAGCTTTTATCCCATTTCTCAGGTGAGGACATAAAAACCCCCAGTTTTGAACTCACCTGTCCAGCCAACACGTTGCATCTCTGCAGGGTCTGTTTCAAGCCATCGTTCACATCCATAATTGATCTGATCGCGGGCATCACTTCTCCGATTAGAACCTCATCTAGATTAAGTTTATGCTTGTCCTGTGGGGCAAAGGAAAGTTCACTTAGTCAAAGGCAACTTTATTGTCAATTCTGCTACATGTACAGTGCATACACAGAGAACCGAAATTATGTTTCTCTCAATCCCCGTTACAAATAACACTGAAAAAAAGAAAAAGAAAAAAGAATTTAAAAAAAAAAACCTTAAATAACACAAACTTAAAGAACAGAGGTAAGATAATTGAGTTACTGTCCTGCAAAAAGGGACAGTTAACATCACAGAAGGCTGATATGGTGAAAAACAGTGCTTATTTAAGTTGATAAGCACAACTTATTACAAGATCCACAAAAGCACATTTTTTGGAATTTGAAGCCACAATTTTCTCATTAACCCTAAATCCTTACACATAAGGTAAATTTGTATTTCAAGAACATTTCTTGTAAAATCCTCTCACCAGCATTTCCAGCACGGTGTCTCTGCTTCCGACGGTGAGCCCCTCCTGTTGCAGAAGCTTGGCCTTACAATCGTCCACTCCTTCCTTCACCGCCGCTCGGACAGTGGTGTAGGAACGCACTATGGAGCCCATGGCCTCCTCAAACGCACGGCCAGTTCCTCCAAGGAGTTGCCCTACAAACACACACATAGATCACAGCCTGTCCTCAGCAATTCTTCAACCTAATCAAATATGACTTTATTTAGAAGCATCAGGCATGTTTAAAATAAGATTCTCCTTTTAAAAAAATAAAAATAAAAAAAATAAAAAATTTACTTGAAGAGACCTAATTACATATGCTACAATTCAGTTTGGAACTGAAACACAAAACTTAAACCGAAAAAGAGTCTTAAGTACCTTGCGTGCACTTTGTTTAATATAAATAATTATTCAGCCCCAGGATTAAGACACTCACCCATGGCATGGCGGTAATAATCGAGCATGGCAGCATGTTTAAGACTGTGCTCCTGCAGAGATCTTTGTATGCTGCCGCAGCTCTGCTCCATGCTCTGGGCGAAGTTGCTCTGAGCTGTGGTGTTGTGCTGCTCCACAGCCTTCACCCGCTGCAGCTTAGCTTGCAGACCTCCCACGTCTGCCGTGCTCACATCCGCTGTACTCAGCAGCTATACAACATGCACGTAATGATAAATGTTACAAAATATACAACAAAATCTACCATTTGCTAGAATTGACGGTTTCCATGGCATCACACCTGGCCAGCAGTGTTGTACAGTTGGTTCTCGGTGGTCTGCAGCTGAGTGGTGATGAACTCCTCCTGTGAGAGTCTCTGCCTGGTCTCATTCAGGTCCTTGTGAGCCTCCTGCAGTTGCTGGCTCTTGTCCTGCAGGTCCTCATTGCACTTTTCCAGTTTCTGAGTATTGTCTGTGAACAGCTCCATCATCTAGATTAAAGATTTCGGTGCCTTATTATATAGTGAATTTTAACCTACAGGCATCAACTCTGAACACAGGTCATTCGCATTCTGTTTATGCAGAATAGTCCATTTTTAGCACAAACCAAGCATACAGCCACCTACTGCATCAATGTGTGAATATGTAGGCTTACTCTGGTACGTAAAAAAAATAAAATAAATAAATAAAAAACAGTGGAACCATGAATTGCAAGTAACGTGGTCTGCAAAAATGTGTTTAAAAGGCTGTAGCAGCGAAGGAGATGAACCTGTTTAACGACAATGCAGTGTCACATTTCCGCGAAATCCTCAAAATGAGGCAAAACCAACTATCAGTCATCCTTGTTAAATTCACACACAAAAAAAAAAAAAAGAAGACGACGATTCCAGTAACCAGAGAGAGAAAGTCGTCCCACAAAGTAGCCCCCCTGCTCCTTCTTTCGTCTAACACCAGTCATGAGGTACTTCTCAAAGGTAAAGTGCAGGTTAATTTGTTTTATTTCTACTTTATATTTTGTATAAAAAACATTTTTAAAGAAATATTTTGGGGCTGTAGAACGAATCATCGGAGTCCCCATTATTCATTATGGGGATATTTGCTCTGATATACAAGCACACTTCTGGAAAGTATTATGCTTGCAATCCAAGGTTTAACGTGAAAGCCAGGCAAGCAGGGAAGTAAGGTACAAAATCAACCGTGCCTACAGTGAAAGCAGCCAAGGAGATTTTAGGTTGTAAATAAATAGTTTTTCAATACTTTGTAAATCTACATTTTGAAAGTGTTACCCACCAAAAAAAACAAAAAAAAAATCTGCAAGATTGACACTTGCACAAAAGCAGAAGTTTTGAAAGACTCACCCTCTTGAGTTCCTCCTCCACCGCTGCAATCCTCTCTGTATATTCTGTGATCTGTTCTTCCTGACTCACCAGTTTACTGTTCATACTCCTACAAAATACATAGACAAATCAGCAACACTTCTCTAATACAGCAACACAATTTCCTGCTCTAGTACATTCAGAATGTCAGAAAACTGAACTCACTCATAGTTCTCAGCTGAGAGATAGACGCCGTGCTTCTCCCGGGTGGCAGCCAGATCTCTCTTCAGACGCTCAATCTCCTCTGTGTATTCCTGAATAATAAAAAAAAAAATTTTATTAACTGTGTGTGTACATCAAGTTAAAACCAGATTACATCATAAATGCAAACATTTAAAATATTATTTAGTCTCGATTGTGTAATCCTTTAAATTAAAACCTCCTAAGCAGAAGATAAACACAAGCTGCTCAGCATGGTTTTGTTCAGTTTTAGAGAAATTGCACACAATTGTGACAGGACTTGCCTTGATCAGGGTTCTCTTGGTAAGTTTCTGGTTCACTTCAGGCTTGTTCATGATGTTCTTGGCCCTGTTAGCATAATCCAGTGTACTGAGAGTCTCCTGCATTCAGTGACCAAGAAAACATTAATAAATATCAGTTACAAGTATTAACTGATATTACATATTAACAAGTATTACATATTGTTACAGTATTTAAAACATTAAACGATGTATTTGACTTAACCATGTCAACCAGCGTTTTATTTCTTGTACAACAGAATTATTCTACGATTTTAAGTCTCCTAAAATAAAAAAAATTTTTGAACATCAGTCAGTGAGCATGTCTGAGCACTAGCAATGAATCTCACCTCCAAGTTGATGGAAGCTGGAGAAACGGTGGCAATGATGGAGGTCTTGGTGCGTCCTCCCAGTGAATCCTGGAGGATACGGGTGAGTTTGGACTCACGGTAGGGCACGTGGGGGCCACGTTCTACCAGAGCCGTGATCACACGGCCGAGCGTCAACAGTGACTGGTTAATGTTTCCTGCCTCGCGTGCACGCTTGTCCACTGCTCCAGAGCGGCCGATGTTTTCACTGCCTGCGAGATCCACCTACACACACACATGCAAGTCTGTATTAGTAGAGAGGCAAGACATTCGCCAACACGCGTGCGCTTCCTCCTTGAAATAACAATCAATTTGGATAATCAAACAAAATCTAGTAATTCTTACCAGGTTTAGTTTTCCAATCTTCACTAGCTCCTCTCCATCCAGTGTAATTTCCTTCATGTGTATGGTGACGGAGAACACGGAGTGGGAACGACTGAATGAAAAGGTAAACAGGCTCAATAATAGACTAATCCCCAATAATTTATGCATACAATGCTGCCTTTTAACAAATCCATCTCCATTAAACTGCTTTAAATCCTCCAACAATTAATTTTTATTCCTCCCCATTTGGAAAAACTAAATAATCATGGACATTCATTCAAGTTCCTACCTGGAGTAAGCGTTCATCAGTGTGGATGCAGTCTTCCTCTTGGCTGCACCTCTTTCAAGAATCTGATAAACCTCGTTTTTGTTATGTACAGTTATCTCCTCGAGTCCCTTCACAATAACACCTCTCTGATTTAAGAGAAGAAAAAAAAAAAAAAGAAAAAGATTGGGGAGAAAGAAGGTAGTCAGACAAAAAAAAAAAAAAATAAAAAAAAATAAAAAATTTGTGTCCAGACTTAAACATATGCAATAAGCTAACAAAGCCTAATATATTCAGAGGTCATGGTACGGTCACAGACCTTGTTCCTGGGGTCGTCAAACAGCTGCAACCTCTCGGTGACGTCAGGTGAAGGGCTGAGGAGGTCGAACAGCTCTTCGTTATAGATCTCCAGCAGAGAAACCTTCACTGAGAACTCTGTGCCATTACTCGTTAGCTTCTCAAAGATCTGGTGGAGAGTACGAGGGATGATACCAGCAAGAGGATCCTGAAAGAAAAGGGGGGAAAAATAATAATAAATCATAATGCATCAACGTCTCCATCACGACTGCATGATTTGACAAGAAAACACCATTGTGATTTTTTTTTACGAATATTATGGGTGCTGTTATAAAGTGCGATAAGTAACTGTTAAACATACCGCTAAATATTTATACATTTATCTAGCGTAACAGCAGATAATGGCACAAATGGTGACATTAAGAAGATTACAAATATTTAGCACCAAAAAAAAAAAAAAAAAAAAAAAAAAAACCTTTATGCAGCACTTCATCATTACACCGAAATTACTCAATTTTTACACGTCCTATAAAAATTTAATAAAAATTAAAAAAAAAACTGAATTGTACCTCCTCCCAGGTGAATTCCTCATTAGGTGTCCTTTCACCCTCCATCGTGAAGGTTTTCCCTGTGCCCGTCTGTCCGTACCTTAAAGTAGGAGTAGAAACAGTGCTTAAATATGAAGTGTATTTTCTGAGACTGATGTTGCAGTTTGGGGATTCACTCACGCAAAGATGGTGCAGTTATAACCCATTATTACTTCATCCAGTATGGGGCACACTACACTCCTGTACACGTCTATCTGCTTTGCAGACGGACCAAATACCTGTATACGAGTGAGAGAGTGAAAAAGTAAACCCACCACATTACAGTAAACATGTGCAGGTGTATTTAAACATCTAAATGCTTAAGCAGAAGTGTTAAATGGTTTCCTTTTATCTAACACAACGCAATAGTTTCACTACACATAGTACGTTTTCAATGAGAATCTTAATTGAGTTAAACCAACAATGATCGGGTTAAAAACAAATGTTTAGACATACAATATATGCACAAACAAGGGTTGTTTTGTTTTGTGTAAAAAAAGGGACATTTTGATAGAAGGTGTGATGGACAGTTCAGTGTTTAATATAGAGCTTCGTTATCCTGAATATCAAATAAACATGAAAAGCTTAACGTCACAAACTAACTAGGATATTTAGAATCATTAAAAACTCATTAACATCATAAACAGGATTATTAAACAGATAAAGATGCTGACTGAGCCCTTGCCATTATAGCAATCTTTAAACTTACTCCATAGGATCACATAACTTTATATCAGATCATCATATGTAGCATGTATATATCCAGTTTCAGATACATAAAAACTCTGCAACAGCACCATTTGGGAAGGGGAAAAAAATTACACTCAGAAATACGTACCATGTCGAAGGTGTACATTTTCCTGGCGGTTTTGTCAGTGACATTTCCGGTACGGATCGTCACCTCTTTCCGACTTGAGTCACACTCCACCACTCCATGTGAGTTTGACTTTCGCTCCACTGCATTGAAAGGCCTGGAAAACATTTACAATAACTATCGGGTTATAAAACACACATTTAATCTCTATACCGCTTATCTGTACAGGGTCAAAGGAAGCCTGGAGGAGGACTCTGGTTACTAGGTAGCATACATCCTGGACGACACAAATCCACCAAAGGCCACAAGTGCACACACAAAATGGGCAATTTTGGGGGGTTGGGGGACAACGTGCATGTTTTTGGACTGTGGGACTAGAACCCACAACCCTGGAGGTTCAAGGCCACAGTGCTAACCACAACACGACCATGCCACCCATTACAAAACACAGGCAATAGAAATTCAAAAGAATAATTCACAATCAAGATCCACAAAAATATATAACGATTTAGATTTTAGAATAATTACCATACACACATTATTCTCAATAAATATCTACAAAAGATCATAAATAATTATAAACAGGGACTGACAGCACAGTAAGCCTTGCCAATAAATATCTACAAAAGATTCACAAAAATATGCACAAACATCTATAACAATGCTTTACTCAATAAATATACAAGTTTACAGTTCTAAATAAACATTGTGAAAATGGATGTACAGTAAATCTTAATATTTACAGTGATTCACAACAAACCCTTAATAAATATTCACCATAAGCTAGAGCTGCACAACTTGATTATAAAATAAATAGCTTCAATTATTTATAATTTAAAAATAGTAAATAAAATCACACTGCGATTATTTTGTGGCATATTACAATTTTAATTATTATGCCATTAATTGTGTGGCGCCGTCACAAACCTTCTCAATAAAAATTCAATCAATAAATATTCCCCTATAAACCTTATCAATAAATATATTCCCAATAATATAGGCTAATACCTCACAATAAACAATCATAATAAGCCTTCTCAAATATTCCCAATAATCCTTTTTAACAAACATCTACAATAAGTATTTTCTTTAAAAATCCACAGTAAACCTCACAATAAAATGTTCACTAGGACACAATGTGATTTTTTTTTTTTTTGCACGTATTGCGATTTAAACTTAGTTGTGAAGCTCTTCTTAATAAACAAATATTCACCATAAACGCTCACAAATGCAGATCACAATAAATCTCAAATCTCAAATAAATCCTTATTAACAAATATCTACAATAAGCATTTTTAATAATATCCAAAATAATCCACTACAATAAATAATGTTACTCATCATAATCATGGACAAGTAACTTTAAAAAACACTTACATACACAACAGATAAAGGTCTTAATAAACCTTCACACTGAGCCTCCACAGGAGACATTAGACACAGTGTCAACAAACAGGAAGTTAAAGGAAGAAAATAAGAATTGAGTAAAAATGCTCACCTGCATCTCACCACTACTTGGATGTTTCGGCCCTTTTCATCTTTCTTGGTCACAGGTATGAGATTAGACATGGTCAGAGAGCCTCTCCTGGACTTATCCAGTTTTACCTTCACTGATTAAATTCAACTAGAAAAATAATCAAAGCTTCTGTTAGTCAACGTGCGCAAGCTGTTGTTGTTAGCAAGTCGAGGCTCGTTTTTACAACAATTAACGTTAAAGTTAAAACCTGACTACTGTACACATAATTCCACTTAATCAATCAACTTTCACTGCGGATCAAGAAAACTAATTAAACAACTAAGGTGACACAAATAACCCGTTATATGTTTAAATCTGACCGGCTCAGTAATGTTATGGCGCCTGTAAAGAGACAGCAGCTAATATTTAAATACCCCAATTTAACAGGTTCGCTTTTAAAACTAATGTTAACTCTGAAAACTTACCCAACAACGTGCCCCCGCTGGTGTCGCCACACGGGGTGAATTAAAGCTAGAATTGAATCTTTATCTTTAGAGCACACGGCCAACTCCAGGCTCGGCAAACCCTCACAGCACTGAACAGCAACAGGCTCCGGAGGACAGTTAGCTCACTTTGAATGTTGCGCCGTAGCCACAGTGAGCCAATCAGCGTGCGGCGTTTCACTGAGCTGTAATATTATTGGTTGAAATTGCGGTAACGGGGCGGGCCCGTGTGGCATCACGGGAGTAACGTTAGACTGAGGGATTTGTTCAGGTTTCGTGTCTGCATTGAAGTGTGGAAAATAAACCGCTTGAATTTGTTGTTAATTATTTTGTTTTACATGCAAAATACTTTATACATAAACAGAGGATTAAAAAGGAACAATTGTATTTCCCCCTTTTCATTCTAGAAATGACCTCACTTTTTAATTCTCTTAAATTAATTCAAGAAGAAGAAGAATAGACTTCTAGATTATTATGATATTATTTTTAATTGAAATAAAGTGTCTCTTGCTACATCTTTTTCACGGTTTATACATCATTTCGATCCTCTTGTGTATTTTATCCTTTTTTTGGACTGTCAAATTTATAGTTCTTTGTCCTTTATGTTTGATTTGTTGTAATTAATGTTTTTTGTTGTTGTTGTTGTTGTTGTTGTTGTTACTGCTATTGTTGTTGTTAAATATGTTTAATGTGTTTTGTAGTCTATTTGTATTGTTTCAATAAAAAAATAATAATAAATAGTGTTTGCATTAAAGACACATTTAAACTTGTTTTTTCTTTTCGCAGGCAAGCAATCGTCCTTGTTTTTTTTTTTATTTAGAAAATAAAATTTGCAGTTAATCTTAAAATCTATAAAATAAAAGAAATTTAATCATTTATTTGGTTTGATGGTTTTGTACTTGTTTTGGTCAGGAACATCAGATTGACTTTCAGATTGATTGATTGAATTCATTCATTCATCTTCTATACCGCGTATCCCAAAGAGACTTAAGGCACAAGGCGGGGTACATCCCTGAGAGGGTGCCAATACATCACAGCACACTCACATGCTACAGGAATTTGGGAATGCCACTTAATCTAGACTGCATGTCTTTAAACTGTGGGAGGAAAATGGAGTACCCGGAAAAACCCACCAAGCACAGAGAGAACATGCCAAATCCACACACACAGGCTTGAGGTGTGACTCAAACCCTCGACCCTGAAGGTGCAAGGCAACAATACTAATCACTAAGCACAATTTTTTTTGAAAAATATGTAACAGAAGCTTAATAACTGCTACAATTATATAAAGGATATTCAAGTCAAAGCCAGATTTTTGATTGTGCAGAATAATAGACCACACTTATGAAAGTAAAAACTCCATTTATTTCTCTCTATAATCCCAGCATTTCACTAGTGCTCGGTTGCCATCAAGGTAGAAATATTTCCATGATCGGAATGCGTCCTTCACATCTAAACCGAATAGGAAGGAATAAGGACAGATGCAATACAGATGTGATAAAGCAGCATCATGCTTACACCTGACTTTCTGAAATTATGACTAAAGCTAGAGAATGATATGTAGGGGATCAGTGTCAGGTTTTATGTGCCTTTTGTATGTATATGACAACAAATCATGAAAGAGAACACATTTTTGCTGAATTTTCACAGTATAAGCAGAACAGTGGTCAGATACCGTACAGTATGCAGAGTCAAGCAATATGATTCTGTTTTCAAAGTCCTTGAGCAACAACATGGGGAATCCTATTTTGCGTAAGCAGAAGCATATTTAAAAAACAACAACAACAGAACAGAGATATAATTTACACTGTCATAAATTAAGAACAAAAAACAACAGAGCTACATGAGAACTACACCTAACTAACTTAATCAAAAAAAAATAAGACTGCATAAAGTGTAGAAGCGTGAACGTTTGCAAACTGCAAGAACAAAACACAAAAACAACAAACAGTGAGGAACAGTGCAACACCAACCGGTATAAAGTTCTATGGTGAATTACTTTCACATTTCATTCATTTATCTCGGATTACAGTACACAATGTGGTCTCCATTTCATGTGTTGCTCCTAGAAAACCTCCTTCACCGTCTGAGACCTGTAATATTCCTACGCCATCAGGGGAAAAAACTTCATAGATGTGCTACATTTTGCTCATCAGCTGACTTTATTTTATTGCCACATAATGTTGCTAAGCAACTGAAGCAACCTCAGATCATAACAGTGAGAGGCTTGTACAGCGGGCACTGTGCATGATGGGTGCATTGCTTCATGTGCTTCTCTTCTTACCCTGACGCTCTGGAATAGAATCGATCTTCTATATCGTATCCAGTTCATACACATTATAATATGGAGTGTCAGTCAGTTCAGTCATTTGATTTTCAGAAGTCTAACAGCTTGTGGGAAGAAATGTCACAAATATGTTACACAATATTGAAAAATCTGCCTGATAAAACACTTTTAGCTATAAACATAAGTTTTTTCTTTTTATAAAAATCCAGGCTGAGAGAGTAGTGTATAGACTAAAATGTCCAAAACCTGGTTTGATATTAATGTAGACTGTCAGAAAAAATAATGTGTATTTAACTTTTTGAGAGCAGAATGTGTTGTTTAGTGATTTCCAGAGTTGCTTCTGGTAAAAGACAGAAAGATCTACACATGATACTCTGGTGAATGGTAGGAAAAATTAAAGAAAATGTTGACATTATTGTATGATATTATGCGGAGGGAAGGCATTTTGTTTAAGTAAAACATAAATTTCAATAGACTAGGAGTAAGATTATATAAGTGACTATTAGATATCCTTTAGCATTAAAGTGGGAGCTCAATAACGTCTCATTGCCTGTAAATCTTTATCCTGTGAGGCGCGGCTGCCTGGAGACGGGGTGCCAATCTATCGTAGAGCACATGCACATACAGTACACACATGCTCATTCATACACTACAGGCGATTTGGGAACAGCAGTTACATAATCTGCATGTCTTTGGACTGTGGGGGGAAACTGGAGCACCTGGAGGAAATTCACCAAGCACAGGGAAAACATGCAAACTCTGTACACAGACCCAGAGGCAGGAATCAAACCCAGACTTTGGAGGTGCAAGACGACAATGCTAACCTCTATGCCACTGTATATATATATATATATATATACATACAGGGGTGTGAAAAACTATTTGCCCCCCTCTTGATTTCTTATTCTTTTGCATGTTTGTCACACAAAATGTTTCTGATCATCAAACACATTTAACTATTAGTCAAAGAT
>JAQQZT010000005.1:5676088-5689591 GCA_030068275.1 Clarias platycephalus | reverse complement strand
ATAAGAAATCAGGAGGGGGGCAAATAGTTTTTCACACCACTGTATATATATATATATATATAAATATATATATATATATATACATACACACACTCTAAGATTTCTTTCAATCACATTTAGCTTTGATTACCGCACACAATTTGACAGCCAGTTCATATGTGAGAATGATTTCTTATGCTCCTGGAACCACTCTTTCACAATATTCCTGTTTCATCGGGGAATAAAAACTTGATTGATGTGATACATTTTGCTCATCAGCTGACTTCATTTTATTGCTACTTAATGTTGCTGATCTACATCTGACCAGCTGAAGCAGCCCCAGATCATAACACTGAACATGCACATTCATGAAACTTGTACATTGGGCATTATGCATGATGGTGCATCACTTCATACACTTGCCTTCCTACCCTGATGTTCTGGAACAGGGTCAATATCATGCTACATGACCCTTTACATTGCTCCAAAGTCCTTTAGCAAATTGGAAATGCTATGGAAATGTTCTTACTTTCACTATTAAACATAGCAATGGTTTTTACTGTTACACCAAGGGTTAGGGTAAATTGCCCATAGAGTGTAAGTGATCTCCATTCATGTTTTTTTTTCTGACCACATTTCTTCCACAATGTTGATGGTTCAGGACTATACTTCCAGGTTTTGATGTGTTGAAGGATTATTTTTAATATACTGTACAGACAAAGTTACATTTTGCTAAAAAAAAAAAAAAAAAAAGTGTTGATTTTTCCTATGTATGGACACTTTTTAAAAGAAATTAAGCTTTATTTAACAAGACAACAACACAGTATAAAATGAATGCAGGAGAAAACAGTGCCAGGGGTACGTCAAAGAAAGAAAACAAGGTAAAGGAATGCCTGAAATAAAAAACATAACTGAAAAAGTTCAGATTTATAAAATAAATTCCTGACAAAGGTTTGTACTGTATGTATGGAGACAGGAATCAGTTGGGATCACCAGATATGATATTATCACAATACCTATGGTAAGTGCAGATTCGATATTTATATAATTTAATGAATATCCTGATTCTGTATGAATTGTTTTCAGACGTTGCTACAATACAACGGTGGCGTAGTGGTTAGCACCATTGCCTTGCACCTACAGGGTTCGGGGTCGATTCCCGCGTCGGGTCTGTGTACATGGAGTTTGGTGGGTTCACTCCGTGCACTCTGGTTATCCTCCCACAGTCCAAAGACATGCAGATTAGGCCAATTGTCATTCCCAAATTTCACACAGTGTGTCGATGAGTGTTGCGAGTGTGAAAGATTGGCACCCCATCTAGGGTGTACCCTGCTTCGTCTCCTGGAAAAGGCTCCAGGCCCCCTGTGACCTTGTATAAAAGATAAATTGGCGTAGATGAAGAGTACGTGAGAGTGAGTTGCAACAATTCTAAACCAACTTAGCAAATAATTCACTCCTACCACAAATGATGCTCTGCTGCCTGCCTGACAATTTATGTGAATAGATTACAGAGGAACAGCAACATGTTACCACCTCAAATACAAACATATATACATTAAAAATGAATGGAAATACATGAATTGCCACACATCAAACCTACAGGAGGGAAGGCGGAACAAAAAAAACGACGTGTTCCGGTTTCCGCCCGAACATACTTTTTGGTTGCTCACTGTATTGCACATGAATGGAGAAAAAGGACATACGACCATGACGAAATAATCGGTTATAATAGGACCTGTTTAGAAAATAACACGCCAGTTATAATTTTTTAGAACCGGTTTGCGAGTGGTTTAACTGTCGGTGCAGTTGACTGATACAGGTGATAGCGAGACTTAAACCGAGTCAGCTAGCTTGGGTTATTGAGTCACTGAGCCGCCGCGGTTCCTCTGTATCACTGTACATCTCTCTAAATAATAAACAGAAATAAACAAACAAAAAAAAAATAACCATGTTGAAGGAAATCCTCGACCTGCCTCTGGAGGATAAAATCTTTTATGCCGTCTTGGTGTTTTCCTGGACGGTGTATCTCTGGGAGGCCTACCTCTCTCACAGACAGGTAAACTCATGTGTTTATTATCAGCACTGCGTGTTTGTTAGACTGTTAGAAATGTGGGTCTCTAAAGAGCTTCTTATTTAACTTACATTATCTGATTATTTTAGCAATACATAAAAATACTGCAATAATAACTGACTGTTGTGTATATTGAGTGGAAGCATCTTGTCTAATTTTTGTCTATCTATTTTTTGTCCAATTTTTGTCTATTTTTGTCTATTTTTTGTTTATCTATTTTTTGTCTTTTTGTTTATCTATTTTTTGTCTGTCTATTTTTTTTGTCTGTCTATTTTTTTGTCTGTCTATTTTTTGTCTATTTTTGTCTTTTTTTTGTTTATCTATTTTTTTTGTCTATTTTTTTGTCTGTCTTTTTTTTTTGTCTATCTGGCTACCTATCTTTCTAGACCTTTCTGTATATCATTCTGTGATTCTTTCTTTTTGTCTTTCTATCTATCTTTCTGTCTATCTATTTATCTTTCAGTCTGTCTGTATGAATCTATCTATCTATCCATCTGTCTGTCTCAGGAGACTATATTAGGGACTTTTTTTTTTTGTTTCCATCTGAAAACTGGTCTCTCATGTATTATGTTACTTTCTTTGCTGGCATGCCAATATTTTTCTGTAATGGTAGTTCTTTATTCATTTTGAAGGCATATTTGGAAATGGAGACAGTAGAAATAATAAATAAATATAGGTTTTGTACATAATAATGCAGACATGATAAATACATGAAACAAAATTTGTACTAGGTTACTATGGTGCTTTCACACAATACTGTATACGCAAAAAAATGTTAGAGGGTCAAAAAAAGAAGAGCCGAGAATATGTGTGACTTATTATCTAACAGCTATAAACAATCGCTTCCTCACTGTCTCTTTTTTTTTTTTTTTTTCCATTTTCCTTTCTTCGTCATTTCTGGCTCAAGCTCAAATGTCACACCAGTTATACCACTGATGTGTCTCAGATCTATGACATGATCTCATCAGTGCCAGCTGGTTATAGTAAAACATAGCTTCTGATCTAATAATGCAGATTTCTATGATTTCGCAGTAGATTTTTTTTAGTGTGTATTTTGCCAACACTTGTGTTTTGCCCTCTCAGAGGAGGATCTACAGTTCGGCAATGCATGTCCCTGCCGAGCTGGGGAAGATTATGGACCCTGAGACGTTTGAGAAGTCACGTCTCTACCAGCTGGACAAGAGTAACTTCGGGTTCTGGTCTGGACTTTACTCTGAGACTGAGGGAACGGTGAGGTTCTAATATCACGAGTATAAAGCATTCATCTCCAGCCCTAAGCTAACTAGTTCACTGTGTCTGCATGATGTGGACAAAAAGACCATACTGTGATCATGTTACACAGATGCATTAATACATTTTCAATAAAACTCGCATGTAGCGGTTATTGATTTAAGTATAAAGTGAAAGTGAATTAACACAATCAGTCAACAATTTATTTTATCAATAACTGAAGTGTTTAATTTATCTTATAAAGTAAGTGAATTTTCTTGTAACCTGTAGGACTATAGAGGACCTGCAACATTTTACTAACTCTTGGATTTTTGATTCTATTGATTTTTTTAATAGATTTTTTTATTCTAAGTATGTTTAAGCTTTTTAGAATATTGTGGTGCATGTTTCCACATTAATTTATATTTATTTCTATTTATTTTCCAGTTGAATTCGGTGTGTTAGAACTGGCGTGTTTTGACTGGGTTAATGGTTTCGGTGTTGTTTTGTTTTTTTCCCTGTAGCTTATCCTGCTGTTTGGAGGCATCCCATTACTCTGGAAGATCTCAGGAAGCCTGACCGGGCGCTTCGGCCTCGGCCCGGAATACGAGGTGCGTCTGAGTTCATTTAACTTCCTCTTACTGTCAGCAAATAGTGCGGATCAAATGAGATTCCTCCTCAAATCCTGAGCATTTTTCTAGCAAGACTGGATTTAAAATAACCAGCGTATGCACCGGCTGTTGCAGATCTCCCAGTCGTTGTCCTTCTTGTTGCTGGCGACATTGTTCAGCGCGGTCACGGGTCTGCCCTGGAGTCTCTACAGCACCTTCGTCATCGAGGAGAAGCATGGCTTTAACCAGCAGGTCAGAAAAACATCGGCAGCACTTCTTATGCAAGAAAGTTGGAAAAGTGTAGAGCAGCGGAAAATAATCCCAAAGTTACAGTTCTCTGTATGTATCACCCCTTATATTTGTTTTTATTTGTATCTTTGTCTGTCTTTCTTCATCTTCAGACATTAGGCTTCTTCCTGAAAGATGCCCTAAAGAAGTTCGTAGTGACTCAGTGCATTCTGCTGCCTGTGACTTCGTTGCTCCTCTACATCATAAAGATCGGCGGAGATTATTTCTTTATCTACGCCTGGCTCTTCACACTCGTCGTCTCTCTGGTTAGTCGCTATCCCGATCGATGTACAGTGTAATCGATGTATAATCGCATTGTATTATATAAACACAAGTTATTTTTGCTGACTGGGATTATTCAAGGTGGTGGCAATTAATTATTGTGGATTGGACTGCATTGCATTTCCACATTACATTCATTCCTTTGGCAGTTGGTTCTATCCAAAGCAACTTACAACTGAGCTGAGAGGAAGAAAGATAATGTTGCTTTAACCCTTTTTTTTTTTCTTCGTTCAAAGCCTCCTTATCAGGGTTGCAAATTTCACACGTTTTTCTGTAACAGGGTAACAATCAATAATTGATTACTATCATGTCATTTCCGAATAGATTGCTAATACAATAAGATTTTGCTGCATTTATTGTCCTTTAATATTGTATTATTGTCAGGTATTGGCAGGGTAATCCTGTCAACTTAGCTTTTTATAAACAGCCGTATATTCATGTAATAACAAACACTTTGAATAATAATTATAAATATTATTATTATAAATATTATTATAGGCTCCCCTTTGATCCTCCAAAAAGTGCACTGATTCACTGATATTATGAAAAGCTTCACCGTGACAGCTGATCTTAACTTTATAAAAATATCCACTCATCATAGGATTACATGTAAATATGTTTTGGGAGTTTGAAAAAAAACAGGCTTCAATCAAACATGCTGATCAGACCCCATTTTCTCCTCATCTTCCTCCTCCTGTCTCTCCAACGTGCAGATTCTGGTGACCATCTACGCCGACTACATCGCCCCACTGTTTGATAAGTTCACCCCGCTGCCAGAAGGAGAGCTAAAGACGGACATCGAAAGCATGGCCAAGTCCATCAGTTTCCCGCTCACCAAGATCTATGTGGTAGAAGGTATTTTGGAAGTGTAAAATCATTACACAGACGTGAATATTAAAAGGAACAGAGGAAAACAGTGATTATGAAACCGATCAGGCTGTGGAACTACTAGAGCTGTCCGATTTAATCACTTATGCAGTTTCATCTGCCTTTTGTTGATTCTGAAATTAATTCGATTTTATAAATATTCCATTTTTATATTATTATATTAATAATAATTATTATTATTATTATTATTATTATCTTTATTATATGTATTCTTAAAATATATATTACAGCTTAATACATATTTATTCTGTGCAATAGTTTATAGCACGCCACCTGCAGGATTATGAAGAAATGCAACATTTTACCCCCTCAGATGCAAATGTATATAAATTTTAAATAATAATAAAATGTAATCATTTTTTTTGTCACTGTGGCGATACATGAATTGCCACACAAATAAATCGAGATATATAACTGAGTACATATTCCCCCATCTGCATTATTAAGGTAAAGTTACAAACGTTTAACTGTCTAAAATCCAAATTCTTTAAAAAAGGAACAGATCTGGTGCAGAATATAGACCCGGCTTCCAATTTCTGCCAATACATGCATTTTGCAATAGTATCTTCTCTTCTTCTTTTGGGTTTATGGAGCTGTTAGTACAATACTGCCACCTACTGCATTGGAGGGTGGAGAAGCAGATTGTCATGAAAAAAATAAAAAATTCAAGTTATACTTAATAGAGCAGTGAAATGCAGTGTATCTTGAATCTATGAAGAGTATCTATTATGCATTGTTGAATTGTTGATGTATGTAACTGCTTAAGACAAATCATAAAGTAAATTTTAGT
This sequence comes from Clarias platycephalus, assembly GCA_030068275.1. Classification (NCBI taxonomy): domain Eukaryota; kingdom Metazoa; phylum Chordata; class Actinopteri; order Siluriformes; family Clariidae; genus Clarias; species Clarias platycephalus. The sequence continues at coordinate 5,683,473 of JAQQZT010000005.1, read as the reverse complement.
GCTTTTGAACCCTGTTGAAAAATCACAACACCAACAATCAAATCAACTCAACACTTTACCTGTGATTTACCTTTTGAATTTTTCACACTATTGATTGGTGTGTTATGCAGTTTGGGTATTTGCCCATGAATGTTTGAGTGCCTTTTTTATTATTAAATCATCAGCTTGGAAAAAAATCTACAATGATATAACTTACCTAGGGACTTTTTTTTTTTTCATCTTCCACCATCACTTTCCAGGCTCTAAAAGATCCTCACACAGCAACGCCTACTTCTACGGTTTCTTCAAGAACAAGCGCATTGTTCTGTTTGACACGCTGTTGGAAGATTACTCACCTCTGAACAAGAAAACCGATGGGGACTCCACCTCCGAACAGGACAAGAACGAGGAGGCTGTAGAAGAGACCAAGCTTCAACCTAAAGTCAGTACTCAAGAGCTACAGAATAACAGACCTGAACTGAATTCTGATCAACTAAATAATGTATACTACAGCACTGTAGAATTCTTGACAGAGGGCTGGATACTTGTTGGTGTTGGCTGACTTTTTTTTTCCCTTCAATGAATAAAATTAAAATTTTATTTTATTTGTTTATTATGTTTTGTTTATGTTTACTCTGGTTGCTTTTTTATTTTAAGTTCAAGTTAGTTTAAGTATTTAAAACAATTACATGTGACAAATATGTAAAAATAGATTTCCAAGTGGGGGCCAATACTTTTTCACAGTAAATACACAGTTTACCTGAAGTGTTGCTATGATCTGTTGTATATTCTTCTATATTGTTTTATTTTTATTATAATTATAATGATTATTAATATTAATTGAGTTTTTATGATACTGCTTTACACTCCAAAATGGCGTTTATTTGTTATTGTTTTCTAGCACAAGAAGCAAGGCTGCAGTAACTCTGAGGTTCTGGCGGTTCTTGGCCATGAATTGGGACACTGGAAACTGGGCCACACCGTGAAGCACATCATCATTAGCCAGGTGAGCTAGAAATGATGTGCAGATAACACCTGAGATTTTAAACTAGTGTTAAACTGAGCATGTGTTATTTCTTCATTCTTGCTGAAAATAATCCATGCGACAATGATAATGATACATACTTGTACTTTTATCGTTCACTGAACACCTCCTCCTGGATAATATAATCTAATGTTTCATGTCTGTGATTTCAGTTTCTGTTTTCTTTTCATTTCTCTTTTTCAAGCAGACACTGCAACTGTTCGCTGCTAGACAACAATCTTTTAAACGTTATAATTCAGGACACAGACTGGGACTCCTCTGGGGAGCTGAACACAGACTGTCGGAACAATTTATCATGTCCTGAATAAACCATAGTCCACCTGGAATTTATTTCTCATTTGCCCTTTACAGGTGAACTCCTTCCTCTGCTTTTTCCTGTTCGCTGCACTGATTGGCCGAAAAGAGCTCTTCATGGCTTTTGGCTTCTACGACAGCCAGCCGACTCTCATCGGGCTCCTGATCATCTTCCAGTTCATCTTCTCCCCATACAATGAGGTATAATAAATGGATGCATGATGGGTGCATTGCTTAAGATACTTCTTATGTTACGCCACCTCATACCAAATGGTTATTAATGATTTTCCTATAACATTGTAAATATTTAGTCCCTGCTTATTTATAGTTTATTGTGTATTATGTTGCTGAAAGCTGCTTGACCTGAGAATCTAAATAAATGTGAAAGAATTTATCATTTTAAATGTTTAACGTAGATTTATTTAGTCATTAAGTCTTTTTCATTGTTTTGGACATTTGGGCATCTTCAGACCTAATGTTCTCTCTTTCCTTGCTCCGTAATTATATTTCACTTCTCCAGCTCCTGACGTTCTGCCTGACTGTGCTGAGTCGCAGATTCGAGTTCCAAGCAGACGCGTTCGCAAGAGCCATGGGCCGATCGACTGAGCTCTGCTCGGCCCTCATCAAGCTAAACAAAGACAACCTGGGCTTCCCGGTGGCAGATTGGCTCTTCTCGATGTGGCACTATTCCCACCCTCCGCTGCTGGAGCGGCTCAGGGCCATCAAAGATGCAAATAAACAAGACTGACAGCTCCACCAGAGGGCGCCACATTCACCATCCGCGCCTCACAAGAAGGGCCTGCGTTGGCCACTTCTGGCTGTTTGAAGAAAGTATCTCTCTCAATAGTTGTCTTCTAGGTCCTTCAGTTTTGACGTTTTGTTTCACAAATTTTGTAATCTGTTGACTTTAACTGGACTTGTGTATAATCATAAGCAATGGAGGAAAGAGGACTCGAGAAGGTTCATACTTTTTAAAATTATGACATGTTCTCTCTTTCTCAAATTGCATCCAAACATTAATAATTATATTTTCCACATCCTAGCTGATGTGTCGAAACCTATGATGTGTATGTCAGGAAGGAAAAAAAAACCTGCAGGCAGTTTGAAGTTCCAGTGGAGTTATGAGATTTAGTCATTATTTTCATTGATTAAATATTTGTAAATCCCACAGGTAGACATAAAGGCGAACTAATATCTTTGAGATATGAAAAAAATGACCAAATAGGGACATACAAGGTTTCCACCCAGCAGTGACGATTTTCTTGATATTATAGGCTTGATTTATATTTTTTTCCCCAGAGAGAGAAAGCATGAGGGTAAAGTACCTCGTTTAACCTCATCATTGATGAGGAACACTATACAAAAAGGGCCTAGCCTTTCTTGTTCAAGTTTTACTTTTGGATAATTTGAGCGTTTGGGTTTCATTAGGATTTAAAAAGATTGTGACGATATCTGTAAATACACGGTTAATTTCATGTTTGTTTTTTTTTATTCCAGAGAAACTTAGAAAAATAAATAATACGAGTAAGAAATGTTAAAAGTAATTAGAAATCTGTTGAAATTTTTACAGTTTAGGTCCTTTTTATTTTGGGTGCCTCTAGTTATATGACTGAGTGTGTTTGTGTGGGAAGTCATGAAATTATCCAGCCCATTTTTCCATGACTTTGTTCGATGAAATCGAAAAGTGTTAACGTTCCAGGGAAGCCTTGATGCTCGTGATCGACCGGCCTCAGTTTCTAAATGTATTTCTGTGTTTCAAGTCACAGACATTGCCTTGAGAAGAAGGCTTTCATTGTAATTGATTAATGTTTGCATGCTGAAATAAAAAAATCATATAATCCCCTCATATAATCCAGAACGGGTCAGGATAAAGAAAATGGAAAGCATTAGAAGAGCAGGATGGAGCCAGTCAAGGCTTAGGAAGAGGATTATGAAGACAAGGATTTAATGAGAAATTGTTGGATACGTTTAGACATCTCAGGAGTTTTCTCTTTCAATATTGCATTATTTAGTGTTCTTTGTAAGATAAAGCAATTTCAGGTTTGGCCACCCTGCAAGTAAAACTCGCCTTGGAGGTCATCGCTTTCCATGTTTGCCATGGTCGATCTGATGTTTGTGAGCATACCCATATATAAAAATAAATAAAATCCTTCACAGCAAATTGCCCAAGGTGTCCTTCTATTATTATTTCAACTGAAATTAATTGGTATTGTACACATTTTCTATATGGTTCATTGAGAAACAGTATCCAAATTCTTCCTTCCTAAGCCACTTAGGAACACTGATGTAATACTAGGGTAAAGGCGGATTCATTCTCAAAGCAGGCTCAGTTCTTTGTGCCTTTAACTCTGAAGTACACAGTGCATCATCATGGTGGAAGGCATGATAAGATAGTTAAAAGGGAGGCACAAGGTCAGCTCAGTGTGCCTGTAACATTCCGGCACGGCTCAGTTGAGTTTTAGGATTATGGGAAGTTATGCATATGGGAAGTTATGCATAAATTAAATTTTCAGAATTTATTATTCCATTTTTATTTTTATTTCTTTTGGTAAATATGCATACACATTTTTATCAGATAAAAAGAACACATTTGTTAGCATTTGCCTTTCTATGTAGTGTCCGTAACTTTCTTGAGTTCACATCTTTCAATGATGTTATTTGTCATTCAGATGAAATTTGGCCAATTTAGATTTCATGTGAAAAGACATAAACCTGAAAAAATGTATGATTTTGACATCAAATTTGACATGGTTTAAGAAACAGTATTAACAGGTCAAATGCTTCTAGATGCTTACACCAATTTGTATAGAAACATAATGTATAAAATTGGCTCCAATACTGTATTTTGGCTGATATAAAACAAAAAAACAAATGTGCACCAGAACCCACTTATCTCAGAGCACTTGACCATGCACTTGCTTATCCTCTAACACCTCTGCTCAATTGGTCACACCATATCTCGGGGGAAAAAAGATGACAAGAGCATGATAATGTAATATTGGCGCCACATTACTGTTGCAGTTCTGTATTTTTTTTCCATGGCACAGTGAGCTGTACTATAACTAAGTACCTGTTATGTGTATAATCACTTAGTTTTTTTTTATTTACGCTCTTTTCAAAAATCTGAGCTATTTCTGAGGAGGCATAGTGACATCTGAATGTATGAGGAAACGTAAGGAGATCAGCTGGATGCTAATGTGATTTTGTTGTTTAGAAGGTAAATTCGTATTTCACTAAACAGTTTCAACCAGAAGCAGCAATTGTTACCATCAGCTGAGAGGGAATTACTTAGGAGGGTCAGGAACATCCCAGAAATCACCAAAGCACAGGCCTGTCAGGAACTGCAAGCTGCTGAAATCCCAGTGTCACTGTCTACAGTCAAATAAGAGTTACATCACCATGAACCAAAAGGCTGCCGTGCAAGAAAGAAGCCCCTGCTCCAAAATCAACAACTGAAATCTCAACCAAAGCTTGCAAGGTTGGACAAAGATAAAATATTATGATGAAAGATTTTGACCAGATGTATGTTTGGAGAAGTAAGGGTAAAACAAGAACTGCTAAAACATGGTGGTGGGAGCATCATGCTTTGGATCTGTTTTGCTGCCAGTGGAACTGGTGGATGGAATAATGAACTACGTGAAAATTCTTCATCAGCTAGATGGTTGAAATTTGAACAAAATTGAATGTTATAACAGGGCAATAACCCACATCAATGATAGCTGTAAAATGAATAAAGTAGGCTAATGTTAGCTTTTGGACTGGAGCCTTAATTGTAAAAAATTTGTGGACCATGCTTAAACATTTGGTCCATGCTAAGAAACCAACAGATGTAAATGAGCACTACAAATTCTGCTATGAGGAGTGGTCAAATCTCCAATCAGATTTTTTTCCCTGTTTAATGGTGCAGTCTACGTAATATATTTCAACAGCTAATAAGTTACTTAACACTAACTGATGCAGTGAGGAGCTTCTCATTTCTTAAACAGCCATGTCAGAAGACATATCCTGTGAACAAACTAAATGACCAGATTTTTCCATCAATTGATTTTTTTTTTTCTAACCCTAACCCTGATGGAACAGGCATATTCCACGATGACAATGCCAGGATTCCTAGGGCTCATATTGCGAAAGAGTCATACAGGGAGCATAAAGACATTATTTTCACACATGGATTGAAAAAAGAAGGCCAAGTCTTTCATCCTCAATACAAGATCTTGGAGAGAAATCAATGTGACTCTGGATGGTAATAATAGTTGTGACACTGCATAACTTATTGAAATGATACCACAGTAAATGCGTGTCTAGATCAATGTAACTGAAGATTACAAATTCTGCCAAGAAGAGTGGTCAAATCTCCAACCAGATTTGTGTTCCTGTATAGTTAATGGTGCAGTCTATATAATATTTCAACTGCTAGCAAGCAACTGGATGCAGTGAGGAGCTTCTCATTTCTTAAGCAACCTTGCCAGAAGACATTGGAATTGGAAATCTTCTTGTTTTCCAATTGAACTGGTTATTTTGAAATAGGTTATGAAGGTCAGTGATACCTTTATGCTGCCATAATGGAAAGTGGATAGGGTTGTTATTTGACTGAAGATGTGTATCTACATGGTGAGTGATCTCTTAGTTACTTTGTTTACAACAATTGGGGCCTCCGAGTGTCGCAGTGGTAAAGTGCTCTCCCTATCATCCGGAGGTCGCGAGTTCGATTCTCGGGTGATTCCTCTCGCAGCCGAAGGTCTCTAGAGAGAGCTGATTGGCCGAGCTCTCTCAGAGGGGAGGGATGAGAGGTACTTAGTTCTCACATTAATCACGGCTCTACAGCCAATCGGGGATGTCCGTGAGCAGAAAGGAGCAAATAGCGCTGTCCTCTGAATATGTTACGTCGCCCCCAGCAGTGCGTGAGCGAGCAGTTCAAAAAGATGCGGTCGACTGCCATCACGTGGTTCGGAGGAAACACGTGATAGTCTTTGGCCCTCCAGACTGAGTGGTAATAGCGCCCCTAGTGATGGGGAGGAATTGAACATGACTAAATTAGGGAGAAAAATCAAAACAAAAAAAAAATCTTACAATTCGAAATATATTTGCAAGCTACGATGAGGGGGCCCAAGCACCTCGCCACCCAGGCGCACAACCTTTGTGCTCTTTGAGCATGTTAAGACCTTCAAAAGCCATTGCTGCCCAGGTGCACCACACAAACTTTTTTGCCTTTTGAGCATGTTGTTGTTGTTGGTTTTTCAGCTGCTCCCAACAAGACCTCTAAAAAGCCCTAGACGCTGATGTTACTGAATATGATGTCACTCAGGACGCCATGCATGTGTATTGTTGTGTAGTGTATGTAATGTGTGTCCATTGTATGGTTTTTTGCAAACAACCTAGAATATCTGACCATGTTGAGTTGAGTCCATAACATGCATAGGGAAAAATTGTTTGGCCTAATGAGATCTAAAAGTGTACCTAGTAGGACATGCATATGTTCAAGTGTGTATGAGCTATGCAGCAAAATCACCTGTGAAGGACACTCAGAGCTGTCCTAATGGCAGCATATTCCAACCTGTGTTCATGAGCTTTTGAGCATGTTAAACCTCCAAAAGGTTTCAGGTGAATGAAAAAAGAACAAAAGTATCTCCGACCATTATGACATCAGCACTATTAAAACATCAGTATTGATGCGAGCGATAGCGATAATGTCATAGTCATGTTGTCTTTGTGGTGGTGTCATAGTACTTGGGCCCTAATACACCGTGTTCCAAATTATTACGCTGATTTTCATAATTAGTCAATGCAAATGACAGTCAGTATAATTTTCAAGTTTTCAACATTAGGGTATAATTCAAATTTTATTGAACAAACCTCCTAATGATAATATTTATTTAAAAAAAAAATAATAAAAATGCACTGTTCCAAATTATTATGCACAACAGAATTAAAACATTTTATAGGTTGTAAAGAACTGAAAATAGGCTTTTGATGAAATCAAAAGCTATTTTAATCAAAAACATCCTAACAGGGCATGTTACATCTTAACATAGGACCCCTTCTTTGATATCACCTTCACAATTCTTGC
>JAQQZT010000005.1:5661699-5675988 GCA_030068275.1 Clarias platycephalus | reverse complement strand
GCCACAAATGTCTTCACAGTACGATGATCACGCTTAAGTTTTCGTGAAATATCTAATGTTTTCATACCTCGTCCAAGGTATTGCACTATTTGGCAGCAGAGAGATCCTTTTTCTTTCCCATATTGATTGAAATCTGTGGCCTGCTTAATAATGTGGAACAACCTTCTTCACTACTTTTCCTTTAATTGGGCTCATCTGCCAAAGTAATTATCACACGTGTCTGAGATTTATTTCAGCGATCCAAAGAGCTCTGAGAAACAATACCATCCATGGGTTTAATTTAAAAACCAAACATTTAATGTTTATGACACTTACATCCAATTTGCATAATAATTTGGAACGCGGTGTAATTCAGAAGCCTGCTGATGGCTAACAAATTTGCTCTGTGTCTCATGTTGCCAACACTGTGATGTTCAGAAAATCCAAAATAAATCAAACGTCTTTGTCCAAATTCTTATTAAAGGTAAAAGCATGATAAAGCAGAAAAAGACCAGTTTAAAAAAATTCACTACAAGCCCAATAGTGCCATGAGATGTATGTTCATGATGTATGTTCATATACTGTAGATACGTCGACTGCAAGGTTGTTTGCTTTTATTATTTTTTCCAAAGATTTTCAAATGAAATGTTTATTAATCATTATAATTATAATTAATCGTTATAAGTATTATTATAAATGGTGTTTAACCGGTTGCACTTCTGTTTCAGCGCGTCTCGTGACATGTTCAAAACCTCGCGTGGTCTAAACCATTCTTATCCAAAACGTACAGAACATAAACAGCTAGTTTATTCTTCAAAACGAGTAATAACACTCCTCGTATATCTAATAATATAAACAAATCACTTTAATGTTCTGATTGATCTCATGATATGTGACTGGAGATGACGTCAGCCCCATTTCCCCCCTCCACTCCCCCTCTGCGGAATGGTTTCTCCCAGATTGTGTACGTTCACGCGCACACACCAATACAGTACACACACACGGGCACGAGCGTGAACTTGTCCGGGCATATTAATAATGTGGAGGTTTTTCACTCCGAGACTGAGGAGCGTCTTTACCGCACACGTTAGGATGTCGTCTGAACAGGTAGTCGTTTTTAAAATTCGTTTACGCAAAAATGTAACAGTCTTGTAATGAGGAGTCGTTATCCTCAGTGCGCACTTGACATGTTTGTAATTTTTTATTTATCTCACTGCTTTAAAACTATACATTTCTCACGTATTTTTATTTCTTTTAATGAATAATATTATTTTAATAGTATAATCTGTTAGCAGCGATGTGCTTATTAAACACATATGTGCTCAATGTCAGATTTGTTAAACGTTAGGGTCGTTGCTAAGCCACGCCCATTTTACGATGACGCAGCAGAATTTTTTCATTCTGATTGGAGGAAGGGCAACGACCAAAAGGATGTTTGTTCTGTGGTGCGTTCAATAACGATAGCGCTTTTACGAAGCCGTTTTTTTCCCTCCCTAAAGATTCTCACTAATTAAAAAAAATAGCGAATGAATAATTTTATGTACACGTAGCTAATTCAACGTTTGACTTTTGTTTTAACACAGTGGTGTAACATATCGTAATATAAAGAAATAAGCAAAGATGTAAACAACACAAATACTAAGCCTTGAAACCATACAAAAAAGAGACTACAATCTATTTCCCCATTCGCAGTCTTTATTTGTTGCAAAACCGCTTGCATAAACGGTCGGTCTACAAGGGCGTTTGACAATACGACTATTCCCTATCGCTTGCGTTATTGAATGTAGCGCTTCGTCGCAGCTTTTTTAACGTCACTTCCGCAACGACGTCCTTGCGTCACTAAGTCGTAGCCTTGTACGTGCCTATCCGTTAATGCGACTGTATTCAGACTTGTTCCGTCGTGTTGAAGATGATACGTTATTGTTTCGAGGTCCGGATTAGGTCCGTTCCCACTGAGACTTTCCTTAAAAGGCAAAAAGTGACCAGGGATTGAGAAGAGAGAATAGTGTTGTTGGGAGAAATGTCTGCAAATTGGACTGACGCTGAAATCAGGCAGCTGCTGTCCCTTCGAGCCGAGGACAAGATCCTGAATAAGATCAAGGGGACGGTACGGGATGGGGTCGTGTACCAAAACATGGCCGCTACCTTGCAGAAGCGTGGTGTGCACTGGCGCAAACCCCAAATCATTAGCAAACTGAAAAGTCTGCGGAAAACCTACCTCACTATAAAGGAGCGTTATGGAAATAGAGGGACGCTGCACTGGCCGTACTTCGACTTGTGTGAGTCGATTTGGGGTAGCGGATGCCCGAGCAAAACAGAGTCCGAGGATGGAAAGGACTTGTCTAATGTGGATCCTGAGGACGGGATCACTTCGGAAGAAGAAACGATGGACGTTGTGGTGAAGGAGGAACAAGAAGAAAGTCGCCCAGGTGAGTTATGTTGTACAAACAGACTTTGTTCCACCGTTAATGTTAAAGATGTGTTAGGTTTTTGTTTTACTGCACCTCCAGGATCCGGGTTCGATTCCCGCCCAGGCTCGATTCCCGTCTCTGTGTGCATGGAATTTGCATGTTCTCCCTGTGCTTGGTGGGTTTCCTACGGGTACTCCGGTTTCCTCCCACAGTCCAAACTTTTTCCAGGTTAGGCTAATTGGTGTTCCCAAATTGCCCATAGTGTGTGAATGAGTGTGTATGTGTGTGTGCCCTGCAATGGATTGGCTTCCCATCTATCTAGGAACCTCTGTAGTCCAACTACGGATCGTGGAGACCAATCGTAAATTGTATTTATTCCCATTTTTTACGACTGTGGTAGGACCTCTGGTCAACATTCGCGCACATATTCACACTACAGGCAATTTGGGAACGCCAATTAGCATAATCTGCATGACTTTTTTTTTAGTGGATTGAAAAAGAAAATGAAATAAAAACTAATTACATTAAAACAGTTAACAATGTATATCATTTCATCTTTTTTATTTATTTATTTTTTTTACTTTTTCAGTACTCAGTAAATTTAAAATTAAGTTTAGAATTGTCATTAATACAGGCCAAACACAAAGGTCTCAAATTGGATAAGATTAAAATAAAGTTAATAACATAATATAGTTTTAGCACAGCATCCCCTGTGGTATGAAAAAATATTTGCTACATTTGTTTAAAATTGTAATAACATCTGAAAAAGTGTGATATCTAAACAACATATTTATAAAATTGTAAAATGTATAGAATCACGATACAAAAAAAATCACAGGCCTAAAAAAATACAATTTGCAGCAACTCAATAAAATTTTAAGTATCAAAAAATCCCAAATTTACTTACAATTATCAAACCTGGCAACACTGGTAAGGATTCAGCAAGATGCTTCACTACTGGTTCAACTAATCGAAAGCTCTGGTTTTGTTTTTGTTCGTTTTCCAACAGAATTCCCTTCTACTCCGCCGCCAAAAAAACGGCCAAGAGGGAAGGTCCGGCATCTGCAGCCTTCCGAGACCTTACGCAGGCTCTTGACCAACATGGAAAGAGACTATAACGAAAGAGAGTCTGTCCGCATTAAAGAGCAGAGAGAGTACGAGGACATGCTTCGCAAAGAAGCGAGGGAGTACGAGACGCAGGAGCGGTCCATGCAGATGGCGATGTGGAAGGATATGCAGGAAACTCAGAACAAATTCTTTAAAGGCTTTTTGTGCCACATGGCTCTTTTTACTCAGCCACCTCCACCACCAACACCACCACCACCACCACAGCAGGAACTCTACACAGCGGTGAGGCAGCAACATGGGCAGAGTTGTGTGTGAATGGAGCTGTGAGGAACATTGACCTGTGTCTACTGACAGATGCTTTGAGAGATTGATGATGTGGCATTTTTTACGGATACAATGTCCGAAAAGGGCTTTATAGGAAAATTTAAACAATCAACTTCAGGATAGGGATAACAGAGTCTCTAATCTCATGTTGATTAGTTTCCTATAATATCGTGTTTGGAAGTGTTTTATTACTCTTATACCGCAACAGTTTTTCAATGATTATACATTTTAATTTGTTAATGGTTGACTGGCAAAAAAAATTGTTTGAAAATCAGAATCATACACGATACATAACTAAATAATTTTTTCCTGAAAAAAAAAAAAACATTTTCTTTAAAATGTTAATCTCTAAACGTCATTAGAACTTGTCTCTGTAATATTTCCACAACAATAAGTGTAACTAAAAAAATATTAAACAACATTTGCACATTAATAAATAGAAAATTGTAATCATTGGCAAATTTCTGTGGTATAAGCAGAATAACACATTCCAAACTGTGATGTAATACAAAAATAATGCACTTCAACAAGTTCATGTTATCACTTATCTGACCAAAGAAAAACTGCAAAGCACAAACCATCTCTACCCTGAAGACTTTTCCGGCTGGGAGACTATGGGAGACCATAGTCAAATCTGTTTTTCGTACCTGCAAGTCCTGCAAGGATCACGGTTAGAGCTGCTGTTATAGAAAATTGATCAGCACATTCTGACCAATCAGAATCAAGAGTTCATCAGCGCTGTGGTGTGGTGTGACTGTTTCAGCAATAGCAAGTTGCACAGTGAGTATGTAATGTAATTTTTTCTTCTGTTGCATGTGAAAGCTGGGAGAGCTCGGGAAAGGAGCAGGAAAGGGAGGAGGAGGCGGCGGCTCAGTCAGGGAGGCAGGAGGCGCATTCGGAAAGAGGCAGGCCGCTGAGGAAGAGATGTACTTCAGGTGAGTTGTGTGGGGATTTTCTCCTTCTGTGCATTGAACAAGACTTTGTAACTGTGAACCACACTTACACACACTTACTCAGCCATAATAAAGAATTAATCTGGTATACATTTTGTAATGAAACTCTGAGCTGACTCCTCATTCATGTCATTGCATTCTTGTCTGTCATAGGAAAAAGGAGAAGGAACAGATAGCTTCTCTGAGACAACATCATCAGGAAGAAATCAGCCATCACCAGAAGGAGATCGATCGTCTTAAAGACGAGATCAGCCGCCACGAGGGCAAAATTCAGCAATTAAAAAAGCATGACTGAGAATTGTGCAAATTAATATGGTCATGAAAAAACACTTTGCTGGAGACTAACTGTTTAAGTTTGGTGGATTTTTGTAAATTTTATTAGTTCTATACGGTTGTTAAAATAGAATAAAATAAGTTAACTGGTCAGCCAAGGTATATCATTTTATACTATAAAATGATATTATTGTATTCTTCAGAAAAATAAAGGTTTATGTGTTAAAGCTTTATAATATAGTGTTTATATCCTAAAAAGCAGCACATATACTGTACATTTATGCATCCGCTCATCAAGCTCAAAACACGTCCAATTCTGCAAACGGAAACGCCTTGTTGTTGGGAGATGTTTACTGAGAATGGTCAGATAAATTTTTTGAGGTTTTCTTCATTAAATATATCCTTACAAAGAACCACTAATTAAAAACTGAAAGTACCATCGGTCATACAGTATTGGGAAGGATTTCTATTTTTATTTATTTTGTTTTGGGTGAGGGTGGGCGAAGTTAACCCAGAAACACATAGGTCATTAGTCATCACTGAATGATTGCCAAAGACTCAGCTGTACAGACATCTAGAGGAATGTTCATTTAACCACCTACAGTAGGTGCCAGAACAGAAAAGAGTCTAGATGTATGTCTTCCTCGATCCCTGAGTCATGGTGGAACCAGCCGAGCGGTGCTAGAGGATCAGAGGGAACGTGGTGCAGTGCGGGCTGTGATTAGAGCTGAGAGGGAAGCAGGTGCAGGGCTGTTTTTAGCTTTGTAGGCATGCATCAGTGTTTTGAATTTGATGTGGGCAGCTACAGGAAGCCAGTGGGGTGGTGTGGGAGAATTTGGGAAAGTTGAAAACGAGGACAAATGGTGCACAGAGGCAAACTGGCCAGGATTAAGTTGCAGTAGTGCAGTCTTGAAATAACAAGGGACTGAACAAGGGCACCTGTTCTCCCTGTGCTTGGTGGGGTTCCTCCGGGTACTCCGTTTTCCTCCCACAGTCCAAAGACATGCAGACTAGGCTAATTGTTGTTCCCTAATTGCCCTCAGCAGGTGAGTAAATGTGTTTGTGTGTGTGCTCTGCGATGGATTGGCAACCCGTCCAGGGTGGGATAGGCTCCAGGCCCCCATGACCCTGTATATAGGATAAAGCGGTATAGATGGTGAGAGAGTGAGTGAACAAGCACCTGAGTGGCCTGTGTGGACATAAATTGACGAATTCTGATGTTTTAATGAAGAACAGTGAGTAAGTAACTCAGATAATCACTCGGTTCACTATGGTAAGCAGAAAAGTATATAATAATGTGCAACACGTTTTACCTTGATGCAGATGAGCTACAACAGCAGAAGACCACGTCAAGTTCCTATTCTTTCAGCCAAGAACAGGAAGCAGAGGATGCAAAGACACAGGATCATCTAAAACTGAACAGATAAAGACTGAATATCCTTATTTTGGTCGGATGAATCTTAAATTCTGTGGAGTAAGACAGATTTGGCTCCAACGGGATGAATGCATGGAGCCAATCTCCCTTGTGTCAGCCTCCTCCAGGCTGTTGTAGGAGGTGAAGTAATGATGTGGGGAATGTTTTTATGGCACACTTTGGGCTTGTGAACACCATTCATTAATTGCTTATTAAGCATTGTTGCTGGCTGTGTGCATTACTTCATGACCACAATTGACTGACCAGTCTTTGAATGGCTTCTTCCAGCCTGATTATGAACATTGCAAAAGTCATCCAATACTATTTTCATGAACACGACAATGAGATCAATGTTCTTCAGGAGCCTTTCCAGTCACTGGATTTGAGTCTAATAGAACATCTTGAGGATGTGGTATAACAGAATACTGCCAATATTAATAATAATAATACTTTTTTATTTTTAATGCACTTTATATTTGAAACAAATCTCAAAGTGCTATAAATTGTTTTGACCCAAAAGCTCTGATAAAAAGATACGTTTTAATACCAGATACAAAGCACCAACAGTCTGTGGCATCCTTAAATACTCTGGGAGAGCATTCCACCATTTAGGTGCAGCTGTGCTAAAAGGTTGATCTTCCATGGTATGAAGCTTGGTCTTAGGAGGTTGTATGTGAGGTAATGAGCTCTTTGAGATAGGGAGGGGCATCCCCATAAATGCACTGGTGGGTAAGAAGGGCAACCTTGTATTCAATTCTGAATGAAACAGGCAGCCAATGAAGAGATTTAAGAATGGGCGTAATATGATCATATTCACGCCCTCTCATCAGGAGGAGACATCTTACACAGATGTTTGATATGAGCCTCATACTACAAATGAGAGTCCATTTAAACCCCAGGGTTAAGAACAGATGTTGACAATGGGATATCCTGACTAGAAAAGGTAATACTAGTGATGTACTAGGGTGCCTACTAAAATAACTTCAGTCATAGAGCTGTTCAACTACAAGGCTGTTCAAATGTTGCTTCATCCATGACCGTATCTCCTCAAAACAGATGGTCTCAAAACAGATGGAAAAAAAGTGGATGATGGCTGTGTAGATGACGAGGTTAAATTTATCCTGAGGTAAAGCTGAGTATCATCAGCATAAAAGTGAAATACAATTCTTTGCCAGCTGATGACACAGCCCAGAGGAAGCATTTACAATCTAAACAAAATGGGGCAGAGCACTGAGCCCTGAGGAACACAACAGGTGACACTTTGTGTAGCGGATTTAGCCTCTCCCAGGGCAACATCTTACTCCGTTCTTCCAGTAAGATAAGATGAGAACCAGTTTTAAACAGATTCAGAGAGACCTACAGTATGATGTAATCTGTGAAGAAGAATGTTGAAATCAACAGTATCATTACAGCATGAAAGAGTTCCTGAAAATCTACAGGAATTGCAGGATGCCTGTCTCTTGTGTTTACACCCGGGTATTTTGGTTATACAAACCCTAGCTACCTGAAGTGGTATCAAAATGTTTTGAGATTAGCTCTGTTTATAAGCACTGTTTTTTTTTTTTTTTTTTTGCCATATGTCCTCGCCTCCTGGCAGTAGAATTAATTATTTATGGTCTCGCCCCTGGGGACGAATTCTTGGTGCACAATGCCACAAATGTCAAAAAAGATGATGAGCATGCACTTGGTTGGGCTGTGGACCTGCCTTGCATTTTCGATCATGGAGATGATGTGCTCTTCCACTATGAAGACTGTTGCTTTGTCTAAGGGTTGTGCACATACTGTACACCCAAGTTTTGTCAGCGTTAATGAACCACGACGTGAAGGTTCGACATGTGATGTTCCTTCTTCTCCTATGTCAGTAGCCAGGGAACGAGCTTGGCAGCAACAGGGCACATGATCAAATCATACACGAGGATTGCCTGAACTGTTTCGTATGACACACCAATAATGGCAGCAATGTTGTGGATGGTTCTCCAACGATCATAATGCACAAGTTGTGGAATGGTTTCCATATTTTCAGGGGTTGAGCTCATTGAAGGTCTTCCTGATCTCTTGTCGTCTTCCAGTGATGTGTGCCACTCAAAAAAGCATGTGTGCCACTCAAAAAACCTTGAACGACTCATTGCAGCATTGTCATAAACTTGTCTAATCATGTCAAACGTCTCTATGGCATATTTGCCCAGTTTTATGCTGAATTTCACTCTGTTATAACTTGCTGTCCATAGCAGACGTGATGGCGCACATGGTCAGAAGAGCACCAATTGCACAGTTCCTGATGTACACAGGACTATGTCTTTTGGTGCACTGACTTGTGACGGTTGGTGCTCCCTGTGACTGTGCGTTCAGCCTTGTGCTGCCACCTGTTGGCGTGTTACAAAACTACTGTAGTGTCCCAACTTTTTGATACCACCTTGTACATAGGAAGCCAATGAACACTTAAATGAGTTTAATAAACAGCACCATTTGTGTCACAGTCCTCAAGATAATCATTTTAATATTTATCTAATTAAAACATTTATTTAACTGCGTTGTTCTTTTAAAAGCCATTAACAATTAAGAATAAATATTGTTTGCAAAACGACTGTTTATTTTAAAACAGTGTATTATTTATAATTTTATATATTATAAAACAAACTTTTAACAAGTTATGACAAATACACGCGCTCTTTTAAAAATGATATTTTTTGTATTATTAAAATTCTATCTTTACGATATTTTTTGAACCAACAAATTAACTTCCTGCTTTATCTACATTCGTCATTTCCTTATTTGCTGTAGCCACGCCCACACCCCTGCCTTTTACCGTGGGTCAACCCGTGCGTCTTTCTTTTCCCACATCATGGCGGACCGGTTCCATAAGGTGCGTTTCTCAGCGCTGTGCAAACTCGCTAAAAATGTTATCATTACACGTTTTATAAGAACCTAGAAAATAATATTTAATGTTTTACAACGCCTGTGACGTTTAGAAATAGTTTTTTGTGGTGAAAATGATTTTTTCAAGCAAAGCTTCAAGAAGACTTTCCGCTGTGAACGGTATTAGCATGACGTTAAGCTTGATTACTAGCTAGCTATCCTCGTGCGTGAACAAAAAGCATTTAAGATGTCCGTCGGCGAGGTTTATTCTTGACTTGGAGATCCATTTGTGGTAAATAAGTGAGTCAAACCCATTATTTGGGAGCGTACTTGCTGTCAAATCGCACTTTACGTGTATAATTTGTCCAAATGTGGAAGTGGGCTCGGTGTGCTAGCTGACAAGAGCAGGCCAGCATGCATGCGGGAGCGTTTTAGTCCACGTTTAGCTACAAGCGTTGATGTGCAGCTTGAAGATCACGCTTAGGCCAACGTTTTAGACGTTTTTGTTTTATTACAGAAAACGGAAGCTAAATTAATCTCGCATGATGCCCTTAGTGCCTCACTGTCTTATTAATGAATGCTTCTTTGTGTTTTTTTTGTTTAGTTTATCGTATCATTGGTATTAAATCTGATCTCTAAAGATGTTTAATTTAAGCGCTTAAACTGTTTAAATATTTGGTTCATATCTCGAAAGCGCTACACCTGTTTAACATGCATAAATGTTACATCTGTTAATTTCCTGGGTTGTAATTCTTTCCCCCCCTTAATTATAATCATGCTTGTTTGAAAGTAGTGCTCATGTAATGTTGGTTAAGATCTTGAACAGTGTACATTTTGTATTTTAAGAAGCAGTTAGTTGTGATCATGGCTCTCTGTGCCATGCTCAGGGATACAAGTTAAAAATGCTTCTTATTAATCTAAATTTTTATTTTTTAGGTACTGGTAATTGATGGCCGAGGCCATCTCCTCGGTCGTCTCGCCGCTATTGTGTCCAAGCAAGTGCTGCTGGGTTGGTAACGTTTTCAGAATTTTATAACTTTTTTTTAATAGTAAGCAGTTATATCAAATTGACCGTCAGTGATGTCTTTACCTACATTGCTTGAGTTTAACGACCATGAGAAAACCTTACATGCACTACCATCTGAGACGGTTTCTAAACAATAGTTAATCCTTGGATTTAATTATGGGGTTTAAGGCTATGGTTACATTACAAGTTACGAAGTTTAACCTTTTTAAATTTCTTGCCATGTGATGTGTGGATGTTGACTTGTCCAACACCTCCAAGGCTTCTCCTTAAATTTCATTAAATACTAAAATCAAATAAATGGCTAACTTTCTTGAGCACAGGTACCACTTTGGTCTAGTGACTTCCCATTCATGTTGCATTTTCACTTATTTGGCACATCAGCCTTGATCGATGACTATTATGTCAAATTAAAGCCAAATTGGATTTGTCGCTTCCGCCTGGTGATGTGATTATAGCCTTTGATTAGATTGCCTTTCAGGTACATTAAAGTCACAAATGACTTGGCAATCTTGTACTGTTCAGCAAATAGTCTGATTGTCCTTTTATGTTACAGGCCACAAAGTAGTTGTTGTGAGATGTGAGGGCATCAACATCTCTGGCAACTTCTACCGCAATAAACGTGAGTGAATTTGTTTTTTAAACAAAGTATTTCTTTATCCTGCAACATCTGTGCAAAGAGGATAATTTTCAAGTGCTCATAATTTTTTCTTGGCTAACCTTCTGCCCTCCTGTCTCTGTAGTGAAGTACTTGGCTTTCCTGCGTAAGAGGATGAACACAAACCCCTCCCGCGGTCCTTACCACTTCAGAGCTCCCAGCAGGATCTTTTGGAGGACAGTCCGAGGTGAGCATTCGGTCATTTCTTCATGGTCATTTATTCTGCTACCTGGCGAACTGTGATGAGCACTTTTTATCCCGAATCTGAGTCTTTTGATGAGACAACCTTTACGGATCTGACTACTGAGTTCGACTAAATTCAAATATTAATTTGTAAGTTGTTCCTGTTCAGAAATGTAACTTGAAATTATCTGTAATCACACAGGTATGCTTCCCCACAAAACCAAGCGTGGTCAAGCTGCTCTTGAGAGGCTGAAGGTGTTCGATGGCATTCCTCCTCCTTATGACAAGGTAACTTTTTTTTGAACTTCACAATCATTATATATGTGAACATGTCTGTGATGCTATTTTCTATTTACCTACATTGTTTGATTTTCCTCTGAGAACATTGAATCTAACTGAGACATGTTGAGTCTGTTTTAGACCTCATTAGGTACTTAAATATATATATATATTTAATTGGTCACCTTTTTCCCCCCTGCAGAGGAAGCGTGTGGTGGTGCCAGCAGCATTGAAAATTGTGCGCCTGAAGCCAACTCGCAAGGTACGACCACTCGGAGTTTAGTTCAGCACAACAAAAATTAAACAGCAAATCAGTGTTGAAGGCAAATATGGTTTGTACATGGAAAAATAAAAAGCAAATCTAATGGAATCCTCATTTTTATTTCTTTGCAAATAAATGTCATGTGCATTAGACTTGTGTTAAAGGGTGCTGAGCAAATGGACCAGTAGAACTTGTGTTCTGTTACATCTTGGCTTTTGTTACACATACTTGTGGATCCCTAGATTTAGCACTACACAACTTGCAATACACTTATAAAAAGTAATCTAGGGAATCTTAATGAGTCTTAAATCAAAAGAGCCAATTAAGCTACAGCCACTGTTTCGGTATCAGGCTAGACTCTGTTCATTTTAGTGTAAGGGCATTGTGATTTTAATTAATCAGCAGTATTTGCTGTCCAATTTTGTCAGCAATTCCTTAGTTTTTAAAGGATTAAAAACTGCTGAATATATTTAATAAACATGAATGCTTTTGGAACATGATGGAAACTTGCTGTCTTGTACAAAGCTATAATTTGTTTTTTAAAGCTGGTCTTCACTCCAGAAAAGTGAAATTTGCTGAGTGTGTGATTTGTTTTTTGCAGAAACTTTATTTTTAATCATTTAGTGTTTTGTTTAGCATGGGGGGGGGAAGCTAAAATTAAAGTAGCTGACACAGTATCTGAATTAGAATTTTATTTTTTTCATAAACCAGACTATCTGACTTTAGAAAATATGCATTTTGTACATGCAGTATAGTCTCCGTTCATTTTCTTTAAAAGTAAAACACTTGACGGGGCATGCACATACAGCAAGAGAGCATAAATTTTCATGCTGCAAAGTTCCACAAGGCCTTTTATTTATTTATTATTATTTTTTATAAGTAGAATCAATTGCTCATCAGTGATGTTTTATTCCACTGAAGTATTCGAGTTTAACGACCATGAGAATACTTCACATGCACTACCATCTGAGATGAGCAGCATCACTAATCTTAAACAGAATAATGAAGATTATTGTATTAACCGGTCATGTTCTTTTTCTCTCTCCCTCCTTCTCTCGGTCAGTTTGCCCTGCTGGGTCGTCTGGCTCACGAGGTTGGCTGGAAGTACCAGGCCATCACAGCCACGCTCGAGGAGCGCCGCAAAGAGAAGGCCAGGATGTTCTACAACAAGAAAAAAGTGCAGATCAAGCTGACCAAACAGGCAGAGAAGAACGTCGAGAACAAGATCGCAAAATACACCGATGTACTGAAACAGTACGGTGTCCTGGTCTAAACTGTTCACCCGGCTAATCTAATAAATGTTTATAGAAACTACAGAGTTTTGTTTTATTTGGATGTCTGAGCTTTCCCGAGCGTACTGTAGATTAAAGGCAAATATCCCCCTAGAATTGGTTATTTCTCCCAAAAAGAGTAAATGGCTCTATAAATTGGTTTCAGATCAACAGAAGGGTGATGCTATTACAACCCCAATGCCCTGGGTTCAATCTTAAGTTTTCGCTTGCAGTTTGAACAGTTACAGAAATTGGGTTTGAGTTCCCTGGTGTTCTCAGAGTTAATGGAGTTTTTCATGGGTATTAACTACATTCCAAATCTCTCTATACTGAAGAGGTGAGGCTGGATATGTGCATAGCACTATATGCATGTGTGCATTTGTGTGGTGTCATTTATAATGCATTATTTATCCACTAATGTCTGCTTTGTGGGAAAAGATATGCTGAAAATATTAGTGGTTGTGTGTTTATTGAGATTAACCACAGGATGGCACGATGAAGCCTAATGCAAAGTAGGGTTTCTTTAAGAATTAAACTTAGTTAAATGTCACACTTTGGCAGAATTATAAATGCTTGAATCTATGCAGGTGTTAATTTCTGGATTTAAGGGTGTTTCTGGCCATTGGTCAGATTTCTTGGGCTGTGTTGCATAGCTTGAAGTTCCTATTCTATTAACTGTTTAGGTGTATTTGGTTTCCATATGACACGATTTATTTTTAAAGACTGTCAATACAACGCTTGCAACTAGCAATCTGCAGTTTCCAGATTTCACCTCATGAGTGCAGTGTAGTCCAGACTTTCTCACCACTGTAAATTATACATGGATTATATAGCACACAGCGGAGGAAGGAAATGATGAATGTTGAGACCTTTCAAAGCCTACAAGTTAAAGAGCAAAGCAAATTGTATTGGGTGTTCTGAGGATCTAATCTAGCTAATACAAACTGAATTTTATTCATAAATAGGTGCAACTAGCTGTTTCTAATCAGAACAGATTAAATTAGTTTAGATCAGTTATTCTGTGGTGATTATATAAAACCACTGAGACCTATTTAGACTACAAAGTGGGCTTATTAAATTTTCTACTAAAAACTCAATCTAAGGAAATTGCTTCAGTATGTAAAATGTTTAATTATTAAACAATTTCAGTTCTTGCTCCAGAGATGATGTAAAACTTCAGTGAAGAAAGTATACCGCTGTACACAGGTTGCGGGAGCCTGGAGTCTATGACAGGAGACTTAAAAAGGCACGAGGCTCAAATTTATTCACACTTCGACAACAAAAAACTCTAATTGAATTATGGCAGCAATGAGTAATATGATGTTTCCTTTAAA
>JAQQZT010000005.1:5614325-5627199 GCA_030068275.1 Clarias platycephalus | reverse complement strand
GACTGACAGACACAGAGGCCACACCTCCTTCACTGAGACTGACAGACACAGAGGCCACACCTCCTTCACTGAGACTGACAAGACAGAGGCCACACCTCCTTCACTGAGACTGACAAGATAAAGGCCACACCTCCTTCACTGAGACTGACAAGACAGAGGCCACACCTCCTTCACTGAGACTGACAAGACAGAGGCCACACCTCCTTCACTGAGACTGACAAGATAAAGGCCACACCTCCTTCACTGAGACTGACAAGATAAAGGCCACACCTCCTTCACTGTGACTGACAGACACAGAGGCCACACCTCCTTCACTGAGACTGACAAGACAGAGGTCACACCTCCTTCACTGAGACTGACCAGATAAAGGCCACACCTCCTTCACTGTGACTGACAGACACAGAGGCCACACCTCCTTCACTGTGACTGACAGACACAGAGGCCACACCTCCTTCACTGAGACTGACAAGATAAAGGCCACACCTCCTTCACTGTGACTGACAGACACAGAGGCCACACCTCCTTCACTGAGACTGACAGACACAGAGGCCACACCTCCTTCACTGAGACTGACAAGACAGAGGCCACACCTCCTTCACTGAGACTGACAAGATAAAGGCCACACCTCCTTCACTGAGACTGACAAGATAAAGGCCACACCTCCTTCACTGTGACTGACAGACACAGAGGCCACACCTCCTTCACTGAGACTGACAAGACAGAGGCCACACCTCCTTTAATGAGACTGACAGACACAAACATAACCAAAATGAGAGAGTTTCTTAGTAATTCTCCAGTAACAAATTAGAGCTGTGTGTGTGTGTGTGTGTGTGTGTGTGTGTGTGCTGTTGGACTTTAACAGATGCAGAGATTGATTCTGTTTTGATTTCCTTCCAACATTTTCCAAACATACACAGCGTTTTGAATCGAGGCACTGATTCATGCCAGTAAATCTGTACACTTTGTATTTTCCAGCCTCTCTTTGAGTTCCAGCGTGCACAATGTGCATCTTCAGCTTTATGTCTCAAAGGTATCTGAGTTCATGTTGAGTTAGCAGCATCGAAATAAGTCTCCAATCAATATGAAGTTCATTCAATTGCATCCTGTTGCTATGTGGCTGGCAGTGTTTGTTTTAGTTCACATAACCATACTCTTTAATCCTGACTTTTATGTCAGGATTAAAACATTCTGTGTTCTACTTTTCATCTGCGCCAGAAAGCAGCATGATTGTTACCAGCCTCAAGCGAATATTTAAATAACAGCATGTCCATAAGTGTTTTATTTATTTAATACCACAATTACTTGACCATGATTACAAAAGTTAAGTTATTCAAGAACAACATATCACACTTTTTGTAAACAGGTCTATAAAGGTCTGTAACAGGTCTATAAACAAGAAATGAATATCAATTGTCATTTTGGACAAATATCAATACGGCCAAACATTGTTTATTTTTTATATTTAATGTAAATAAATATGTAAATAAATCCTAATAAATGAGCATCCAGTGAAATCATTGAAATAATATATATATTTTGGGCAAAGCATGTCACATAGCTGCCTGGCGCATCACTTCTTTCTGTTATGTTATCAGTGAAGCAAAGATACTGTGCAGCACAACAGCTGCTGCGAGTGGTTTAAATGTGTTCAAACGGTTGTTGAAAAATGTTGAAGCAACAAAAGAATGTTTACACTCTGTTTTTGCCATTGTAGTCACTCCAGCAGTAATAAATGACTGGGATGTCTCACTGATATGTTCTGTGATACAGGACATTATGCGATTTGGATGTGGTTTGAACACCATCTTATATACAGTACCGGTCGAAAGTTTGGACACACCTTATATTTCAATATTTTTTGTTTTGTGATTTATTTTCTATATGCTATAACAATACTGGGAATTCCAAAACTATGAAATATCACATATGGAATTGGGTAATTAAATAACAACAACAATAACAATCAGCTGTTATTTAAAGACATAAAGGTCAGCTGTTCCTAAACAGTTCTTGCAAGAACAGTATTGATAAGTGCATTTGCAAATGGTCTTCATGAGTGCCAATTTCATCATGATGCATGAAACTGGCTCTCATGAAGACCATCCCAGGAAAGCAAGACCAAAACTTACCTCTGCTGCAGAGAAGTTCATTTAGAGTTAGATTACAGCTGTTATGAAGGCTGTACAGAGCATAGGTAGCAGAAATTCAATATCACTTTTTCAAAGGAGTTTATTGCATATTTTTGATGCCTTCGGTATTGTTTTACAATATAAAAATAAAAATGAGGAAAGACTATAAATTTAAGTGTGCCCAAACTTTTGACTGGTGGTGTAATTAATAAAATGATGTGGGATACATAATTTGTAGTGTCTGTAGTGTCATAATCTGTAGTGTCAGCACTGTGATGAAGCAGAGAAATAATGTTACGAAACTTAAAATATGCACAAACAATTTACGTACAAGGAACATGGGATGAATGTGCCGTGTGTGGTAAGCTGTTGGTTAAACAGCGCAAGCCTGTACTATGATAGCGGGGTGCTGTCATGTACAAAAGTGAAACTGTAACTAGTAGAGGAAGAGGTTGATGATGCTGTAAGCTGAAGTTTTTGTATGGTTTCGCATGTTCATTATAACAAGCATTTTAATTTAAAAACTCTTTTTATTATATATTTTAATCAACCAACATAATATTGATACTAAATTACATACTTACAGTATAACCATACAGTACAGCTGCAGGCAGATTTATCCATTATGGCAAAACTGTGCGAGGTGAACTTGATATAATGGTCCACACTCATGTTCTCTACAGCTTAAACTGGACATCTACAGAGAGTTTATTATATCTGTATTGAGAGAATAACTGGAGGGAAAAAAAAAAACTGAACAGAATTTATCAGTACTGGTCTTGAGGAGATGATTGAAGATCTTCATCAACTGTCAACTGTGCAACAGCGCGATTGTAAAACTGAACATTTCTCATATAGTTAATATTTTTCAGGTCTAATCCTCAGAACTGTGGACAAAATCCCGTTTTCAGACGTACCATCCTGCAAATATAAAAAGTCTCCACACTCCTGTTAAAGCTGCATGGTTTGTAATGGAAAAAAAAAAAAAAAGAAACCAAGATAAATCATATCAGATCTTTTTCCATTTTAATGTGATATTGCAACAATAGAAGTTTGAGGAATAAATGTTTACAAGGTTAAATACTAGTAGATAGCTGGAGACTTTGCTAAAAGTCATTAATAAATAAACTCAAATAATTCAGGGTTAAATATTATTTTAGCAACATTTAAACCTTCATGGGTTTATTTTCCTCAGAACCTCCTGAAGCTAGCTAACACACACACACACACACACACACACACACACACACACACACACACACACACACACTGAGCTTTTTTTCTCTGATTTACTTTGGCCACAATTCTTCTCTCTCTCTCTCTCTCTCTCTCTCTCTCTCTCAGATTTACACAACCTTTTGTGCCAGCTGGTTTAGATGAACACTGACCTTTTCTTTTTAAAAAAAATCTACAGTATAATTTATTTTCCCTGGCACTGTACCTCCTCTGCCAGTAGTGTTCACAGTAGAGAGTCTCTTTCTGTCTATTCTATCTCTTTTTTAGTTTCCTGTCTCTATCTTGGTGCCTCCACTTCTCTGCATCACTGGCACTAAGTCACAGGAGTAGCTTTGCACTTGAAGCCTATTTCACTTCTCTTACATACAGTATATATATTTTTGTTAACACGGTCTCATGCAAAATTCATGGTTCAACTAATGAGCGTGGGTGAGATCTGTTTTTTGTGAAAAGCTGCAAATTTGCATTCCTGAGCAACATTATACAACAGCTAGTTCATATTCATTAATTCAATCGGTTAACCAGTGTTCCAAGTGACCACCTGTATTATTATAAGTTATAAGCGAGTGTAGCTTCTTTAGGATCTAATTTCTTGTTTATAAGACATTACATTCAGAATGATGCAGTTATACTGAATATCGTCATGGCTGTAATTACTGTATCTGCTGCACTCAGTCTGTGGGTTCATGCATACAGAGTAACTAACAACAATTTTGCTCATGTGACTTGCACATGTGTCCTTGGTGGAATATTAGCTAGCATGTTATACTTTTGCCTCCACAGTCCGGTTTCAATTTAAGAGGACCTAATACACAAAATTCACCTTTTAGTTATTTTTAGACATTTAAATGTCTAAATGTCCCCCCTAATGTGACCTCATATAAACCCACCTCTGGCTTGTAGTTCAGCTCTGCAGCTCTGGGTTGGGGCGTGACCAGAGGTGGAAAGTAATGAATTACATTTACTCGCATTACTGTAATTGAGTAGTTTTTTTGTGTACTTCTACGTTTTAAAAATCTGTATTTTACTTTTACTTAAGTATGTTTTGTTTAAAGTATTGTACTTCACTACATTTTTAAATCATATTCACTACTGAGTAAAAAATAACTGAATGAAAAAGAAAAATAATACAAATAATACAACAGTGTTCCATCCCCCATCCCACCCCGCTGTTAAAAAAAAAGTAACTCAGTAACTTTTACTCTGAGTAAATTTTTAATGAGCTACTTTTTACTTTTACTTGAGTAGATTTTTTTTTTTACTTGTACTTCAGTAAAAGTTCACTAAAGTAACAGTACTTTTACTTGAGTACAAAATGTTATTACTCTTTCCACCTCTGGGCGTGACTCAGCAGTACCTCATTTACATAGACACTGAAATGGTGTGTAGTGAAAAAGTGGGAGTTTGAGGTATGGAAAAAATGCATTATTTGCAAAGCTCTAAAAAATAGTAAAATATGGGACCTTTAATAGTCAGTCAAATATCCTTAGCCAGTTTAGGGTTTAAAGCATTCCAAGTGCCAGACCCTAGTGCAAGCCTGGATAAAATGGGGAGGTTTGCATCAGGAAAAGCATCTGTCACTCACTCACACATTGTCTATACCGCTTATCCCGTACAGGGTCATGGGAGGCCTGGAGCTACTGTAGTCCAAGGGGATTTAGGACCCTAGGCGAATGTACACCCAGGCTGGGATGCCGATCCATAACAAAGCTCAAGCATGCACGCACTCACTCACACATTACAGGAAAATTGGAAATGTCTGTTAAGCTACACTGCATGTGTCTGGACTGTGGGAGGAACCTGGCATACCCAGATGAAACCCACCAAGCATAGGGAGAACATGTGAACTCTACAAACACCCGAGGCAGGACACGAACCCTGGAGGTGCGAGGGCATAGTGCTAACCGCAGCACCACTGGTGCCTGCATTTTATGAAAAACCTGTGTCAAAAGAATCGTGTTAATTCTATTATATTAACATTCTTAATATATTTTTTAATATGTTTCATATTTTTTGATCATTTAGAATCTTTCTTAGTCCGAGGAGCAGTCATAAAATTTGTATTATCGTATAAAAAAACTGAAAATATTTGCACAAATGATATCCCTGGAAATGAGCACGTTCATGAACATTTCTTCTTGTTTAAAAAACCAACAGTATAATTCCGCACAATGCTGTTAGAGGGTCAAAACCAAAATTGGCGCACCCGGTTGAAAAAATTTAAGTGCGCCTTCTTCATGACAACGCACCGAAATTCTGCCTCAATCCCCTTACCTCTCTGACCTCGCACCCAGTGGCTTCTTTCTGTTCCATCATTGGAATGAACCACTTTGTGGCTGGTGTTTGACGATGACGAGGTTACTGAGGTGGAACTTTTCCTAAAGAGTCAAAAAGAAGGCTTCTTCAAAGACGGCCTCCACCATCTCATCCATCGTTTGGAGAAGTGTGTTGCCTAAGGTGGGGGATGGGTCGTGATGGACTAAGCACATGACTGTGTTCGTTTCATTAAATAATTTTTTTTTATTAACAATTTTATGACCGCCCCTCGTATATTAAATATAAAAAAATGGAGTTCAATTAACTGTTGTTGTAATAAGAGACAGTTGATTAGTGATGGCTACAGTATGTAGTGAGTATACATCGCATACATACACTTTGCACCTACAATACAATCCCATCCAAGGGTGTATTTGTACCTCATGCCCAGTATTATACCTATGTACTCTATGCTCCAGGTCCATCCAGGATAAAGCACTAGCTGAAGATAAATAAATAAATAAATAAATAAATAAATGAACAAATGAATGAATGAATCTTTTAAAGTACATTATTATTAAAGCATCTTCTAAACATTACCTCCTGCACCTTTAATGTGAAGGGATAGCTACCGTGGGAGGAAAGAAATGCTTACATATTGTAAAGTTGTAATTTTCTGGTTTGTAAAAAAAAAAAAAATGCACGGACAAATGCTTGAATGAAATCACCCACGCGGTTGCATATAGCCTACAGTTAAATGCACACGCAAAATAAAACACCTGCAGCAACCCCTCATATAGCTTACACATGGGAAATCATTCCTCACTTCAGTGCTCAGAGCTCAGAAAGCCCAGTGCGACAAATAGGCTAAGTATAAACACACACGTGCACACACACACATGTGCACACACGCATCCAGGAGTCAATATTATAACATGTCTCGGAATAAAGGCCCGGCAGCTCATTAAAACCAGAACACTTGGCACAGGAGCTCATTAATAAAGCCGTAAAGTCGACACGGCAGCCTAATGATGCAAACCAAGCAGCAGCTTCTAAACACTCAACAACTATTTATTTATTTATTAATTTATTTATTTATATAAAGCAAGCATTTAGGAAGGATCGGAAATCTTTCCAAGCGCTACGTTGGTATTTGTAACTACCGCACATTTTGGATGCCCTGAACATCCTGTGATGCTCTCAAGATTTTTGATTGCTCTCGGAGTAGAAGCGTGTTATTTAGTTAGAAATCTGCTTGTGTCCACCAAATAAAACTGCTCTGCTCTAATGGTGCAAAAATTAGATTTTAAATTTACTCATGCGCATTACATCAAAACATGGCATTTTTTTTTCGAACATTGGAAATAAGGACTTTTTCTGGAGTGCTCAAAGTCAACAACTACTGTATACCAATACCCATACTGAAATGAGTAACCTTATTACTATTACTCAGTCAGGGATGCTATGGTACGTCTAATTTAGGTCTGTTTATGATCCACTGGTTTCCACAGTGACCATTAAAACTTTGTTTAATCAGCAGACTAGAAATTTGCAAGCAGTTATATCAAGTCAGGTATTAAGTCACACAGGTAGGTACCAATAGAGTGCGGTAAGTTAAATGTATCAAATCTTAAATTTCATAAAAAATCAGTTGATAAATACCTTATCTTCCTGATCCTTCCGAAGAATTGAGACAATTTCAATCCTAAACATTGTTTTAAAGCCATTTGTAGACTGTTTTTAGCTAGTTGCTTATTTGATTGAGATGAAATGAGGGAAATTAAAGTAAGTACAGTGAAACCTTGGATTGCGAGTAACGCGGTTTGTGAGTGTTCCGCAAGACGAGCAAAGATTTTTAATAAATTTTGACTTGGAAAACGAGCATTGTCTTGGTTTACGAGCACGGAGTATCATGTATCACGCATGCGCTTCTCGTTTTGACGCCGAGCGTCACGTGATCAAAACTGAGCCAGTGTTTTTTCTCTCTCTTGTGCTGCGGAATTGTGGGTAAATGTCTCCCCTGCTGTGTCTTAGTGCTCGTCTCTCACTGGTATAATTAACATCCGTGCACGCGTGTACTGTTTACTATAGCACAGTGACCGCGTGTGTGCGCGTAAAACTTATTTTATTTTGTGTTTGTATGCGTGTGTGTACAGCGTACTGTTTCTTATGACACATATGTGTGCGCGCGCGTAAAGCAAAAGAAAGTCTTAAAAATCCATTTTCTCTCTCCCTGTCTGTCGTTATGTGTGCGCGCGCGTAATTTGACACCGTGCCAGTTCACACACTCTCTCTCTCTCGCCTTTAGTGTGTGTGTGTATGTGTGTGATTGTGTGTGTGTGAAGCACCCCCTCTCTGCTTCACACACACCCACAAACACACACACTCTGCTCTACACAGAAACACTGCTCTGTCGCAAATATTTTCAAAGGTAAAGTGCAGGTTAATTTGTTTATTTGTTTTACTTTACAGCAGTGATTCCGTTAATATGTGCTCAAGCGAGTGTCATTAGCGATGATCCTTAGCGATGCTAATTCTTATGACTAAACAGTCTTTCCGTTAATGTGTGTGTTTGTGTGAAAATCAAATAAGAGAGGAGAAAGGTTTACTGTGTAAGATGAGAAGGGGGAGACAGGAGGGGCTGAAAGTAAGAGTCTCCTCTTACTTTAGCTTCACACACACACACAGCGCCTGCGCGCATAAACGGAAACACTTATCTGTCAGGATTTATTTTAACTTTTTTTTTTAAAGGTAAAGTGCAGGTTAATTTGTTTTATTTTTACTTTATATTTTGTATTAAAAATTTTTATGTATTTATTTTTTTGGGTTGTGGAACGAATTATTTGAGTTTCATTATTTCTTAGGAGACAATTTGCTTTGTTTTATGAGTGTTTTGGAATACGAGACCGCTTCTTTTCCTCGTAATCCAAGGTTTCACTGTACAAGCATTTCATTGAAATCATTCATTTATGTTGTTTTTCAAGTAGAGATTTTGAAATATCTACTATCTAAAAAAGGCACCAGGTTAAAAAAAAAATCCATATTGGCATGTTTTCTCTGGGTACTTCGTTTTCCTTCCACAGTCCAAAGACATGTCGTAGACTGGTGTACAATGCTGTGCAAAAGTCTTGAGCCCCTCAATTCCCAAAAATATAAAATTT
This sequence comes from Clarias platycephalus, assembly GCA_030068275.1. Lineage (NCBI taxonomy): Eukaryota > Metazoa > Chordata > Actinopteri > Siluriformes > Clariidae > Clarias > Clarias platycephalus. The sequence goes on along the minus strand of JAQQZT010000005.1, from coordinate 5,618,417 downwards.
AATTAACTGATGTTTATTAAATTAAAGAAATATAAACAAATGTTTTACTGTAACAGGCTGCAAAGTACCCAAGTATACAATTAAAACATTTATATTTAATAATTTAATAATTTAAACCTCAGCAGTAACCTTATTTCCTCTTTCGTCTGTTCCAACCATTCATCATTTAGCATCACCAGTATACTAATCACCAGCCTGATCATCTGTCATCATCTGCACCTGTTTTTTGTGCTCTCGCTTTCAGTCCTGTCAGGGGCACCTGAGCAGTTCCAGAGACTGGACTATAAAATGGGAGTCAAAAGCTTGCCAAAAATGGGAGCCAAAAAAAAAAAAGTAATTCAGGAAACATGGAGAACTATTCCTCAAGACTACATTACAAGAAATTCTGGCTCTATGGAAGCAAAATATTAAGAAATGAGGAGGCTCAGGACTTTGGCACAGTACTGTAGGCTTCTCTAAAATGCCTCTAGTGTGTGATTTTGTGTTTGAATATGTAGGTGCTTATGCTGTGATGGATTGGGAACTATGGTTTCCCCTGCCTTGTGCCATGAGTTCCCTGGAATAGGCCCAGACCCTACATATGATAAGTGGTAAAGGAAATAAATAAAAGAACATCCTATAGTAACTTTCAGCTTTCAGCAACATGAAAAACAAAAAAACTATTAGACATACACAATTTGGCCAAACCTGTTAATTGCTGAATTGAGGTGTTGGAGTCAGGCCTCTTATCCCCAGTGAAGGGCAATCTTAATGATCCAGGACACCAAGACATCGTGGACAATGCTAAGGGTTCCTTTTCCAAGGAAGACCTTTTTCTATTCCAACAGAAGCCATTTTGTACAAACTGGAAAATTAAATTACCAGTATTAATTTCATGTGCAAAAGGAGTGATATGATCTACACAGTGGAGTGTTGAAGAGAATACTGCTATACATTCTTTCAAACTATGTTGCTATTAGTCTTTCGCCTGCTCCTGTCGAGGGGTCACCATAGCAGACCATCCAATCCGCACAACAACTTGGCACAGGTTTTATGCCGGATGCCCTTTCTGACACAGCCCTCCCATTTTATCCGGGCTTTGGACCGGCACTGCATTGTGAAAAATATCATCTTTTTTTGTGGTCACTGGAATGTATTCCTAATAAAGACATCATACGTTGACAGGGTTAAACCTTTTCAGAAATCTCTCTCTGCTTTTTTTAATTTGTTGTTTAAAAAAAAAAATCACAGAGAGAAATCATAAGGCTTACAGGTGATCTAAGAGCTGAAACACAGAAATACAGAATAACCTTTTGACCAGAGTGAGCTGAAGGGAATTGTAAGCAGCTTAGAAATACACTACAGCAGCAGCAACAAGAAAAAAAAAAATCAGTTTTTACAACTATACAAGGCTAATGCAGGGGCAGAAGCGCGGTTAGTGTCGGTATTGTAGCTTATTTCACCACTTCACTGCTGCCCCATAATTACTATATGTAAATGTTTTCTTACATTGTCAATTTTTAATCCACACACACACTTATTCTTTTTCCCGACTCTGTCTGTCAATCTCTTTCTGTCCAACACAATCCCTTTTCTTTCCCCTCCCCTCCACACTGCGCACCTCTTAAAGAACGATCAGTCATGATGTAAAGATGCGGTGTTTTTATGCTCAGTCTATCCCAGTGCCATTTATTTCCAGTGGAAGTTATAAAGCATGCTTGCCTCGGAGCTTTATTTTACATAACAAAAAAAGAAGCCGGGACTCAAATAAACCTCAGGCTTGTCTTATTAAACTTGGGTGGCTGTGTGATTGTGTCTCTGTTTATATGTGTGTGTATGTGAGAGAGAAACAATCTTGGAATAAGTCGCTTCTTCCTTCACACCTTACTATCTGAAGGATGCATTATTACTTTTTCTTTCAGGAAACGGCATAGTTGTTATTCCGTGAAGAAAAGAAGAAGAAGAAAAAAAAAAAGCTGTATACAAAAATGGGTTTTAAAAAGCCCCATGGGTGAAAATTTTATAAACTGATTTTAAAAACCAATTGAATTTTAAATGTAGAGGTGGCGCGGTGACTTCGATTCCTGCCTCTGTGTGCATGGAGTTTGCATGTTCTCCCCAGCGGTAGTAGAACTACTGCTGAAGCACACAGGTGACCAACAGAGCTGAGCAACAAACTGGGGGAGGGGCTCCTTTTATATGAGGTCACAATAGGGGAAACCTAATGAACTTGCTTACCCTCAAAACAAAAATACAAAAATTAAAAATGGAGACAGATCTGAATGTCTAAAAATGACTAAAAAGTGGAGAATGAATAATATGTCCGCTTTAAGGGTTCCTATGTGGAATCTGTCTAACTTTCACAGATCCATAGGTCTCAAATAATCAAACCAACATTGCTATGGTTTCTTGATATTGTGTGAACTTTCCCATGCCTCTATCTTTTACACTTCTCTTTGTCCTATGTCATATTTCTATTAAAAAAAAAACTTGTTGAGCTTCCACATTCCTTATATAGGAACACTTCCTATGGAACTCTTTTGTCTCCCCGGAACATGTTAATGTGCTTCTTATCGTCTTTCTGTCTCCAGGTCTCCATTCAACCTCTCTCTTTGTTCTCTGCCGAACGTGTTAATGACTTTTGTTCTTTTGATGTCAGGGATGTGCTGTGTGGTATCTCTAACAGCATACCAAGTATACTGAGGCACAGCGGGCACATCAAGCAATAATTCTTCCTTTAATTAATATTAAACCTTACAGTATTCTGCAAAGGCGTGTAGGTGGTGTAGTGGTTAGCACTGTCGCCTTGCACCTCCAGGGTCTGGGTTCGATTCCCAGTCAGACTCAATTCCTGTCTCTGTGAGCATGGAGTTTGCATGTTCTCCCCGTGCTTGGTGGGTTTCCTCCGGGTACTCCGGTTTCCTCCCACAGTCCAAAGACATGTAGGTTAGGTTAATTGGTGCTCTCAAAATTGCCTGTAGTGTGTGTGTGTGTGCCCTGCGATGTATTGGCACCCTGTCCAGGGTGTACCCCGCCTTGTGCCCTAAGTCTCCTGGAATAGGCTCCAGGCCTCCGCGACCCTGAATACAAGATTAAACGGTAATGACGTTCAGTGAGTGAGTATTGTGCAAAAGTTTTAGACACCCTATGTTTTTGTACAAATTTTGCTATACATGTTTATTTTTTGAGTTCTAATTGTAAAATTATTAATATGTCAGTACAAAATATTTTAGATTTTAGTAAGTTAACAAATACATAAATAAATAAATAAATAAAATAATAATAATAAAATATCTGTACACTATAAAAGAAACCATCATATTATTTAAAAGACCACTTTTCAGAAAGAAAGGAAGAAGCCTCCTGGGTTTGCATGCATAAAGCAGCTAATTTCCTTATAAAACTGCACAAATTGTATAATTTGTAGCCCCTAAGAGCCCGCAATGTCACAAACCCTTTAAATGTTCTGGAAAGTTTCTTATTCAGATTTATCCTTGACTTTAACTCATGAAGTCCCTAAGTAATGTCTAATAAACATCCTGGTGCAGTCATGTGACAATTTGTGAATTTGTGTACTCATGAGATCATTTCCAAAATGGTGTCACATGATAGCACATGTGACAAAACTAGTTATATTTTTAAAAAGCTTGTCTTTTGTTATTGGAAGTAAGTTTCATCATATTTTAACATTTTTACATGATATACTAACATCTCAGATTTTATATTTAATCTGTTCTGACTGCATTTCTTGAACAAATTGATATACATCATATACTGTATGACATGACTGTGGTGGGTCACATCAGCATGAACGATGAGTCAGCGTACAGAGAAACAGCCTGTCTCAGACATTTACAACAAAGGCTTTTGCATAGTATTGCACATAAAGTTATAAAGAAATTGTGTATGTTATCACGGGAAAATAAAGATAAATATAGAAATAAAGGATATATAGACTCACCTAAAGGATTATTAGGAACACCATACTAATACAGTGTTTGACCCCCTTTCGCCTTCAGAACTGCCTTAATCCTAAGTGGCATTGATTCAACAAGGTGCTGAAAGCATTCTTTAGAAATGTTGGCCCATATTGATAGGATAGCATCTTGCAGT
>JAQQZT010000005.1:5315595-5327375 GCA_030068275.1 Clarias platycephalus | reverse complement strand
TGGAGATTTGCCATAAATGTTTTCTCATAGGAAATGTCATTACAATTATCCATCACACATGTTTTTAATCAGTTTCTGATGAAAAACAGAAATCTGTTGTACAAATCACTGTGTTAGTTGTTACTATAGAAGTAATACTGAATTTCCATGAGTAGGTAACTGCACTTAATGCTAACTTCAGTCACAACTGGCAGCATTTCTTTTCTTAAAAAAAAGAACTTTATTTTTTTTGTGGACCACACATGGTCTTGTGTATACAAGGGACTCTCAAGGACTAAAATCTCAAATACAGCAATCAGATGCACAATACAAGTTACTATACACACTTCTAAGCTTTATATTCAGCTTTAGAAAATGACTCATATGGCATGCAGATACAGGTCAAGAGCTTCAATTCACATTAAACATCAAGATGAAGGAAAAAATGTGACAACAGTTGCATCTGATGTGAGTATTTCAGAATCTCCGGAGATTTTTATTTTTTTTGCACACAACAGTGTTTTGAGTTTACCCAGAATGACATGAACTCCATCTAAAAAAAAAACATCAACTTGGGTGGAAGCATCTTGTTGATTTAAAAAAAAAAAAATCAGAATTGTTCAAGCCACCTGGAAGGATACAGCACCACAAACAGTCATCAGTCCATCACAATTTAGAGGCTTGAGGAAGATAAACTAGACCAGTAGAAGACCATGTCGGATTCCACTCGTGTCAGGAACAGGAACCTGATGCTTTAACAGTCACAGGCTTGACGAAATTAAACCGTTGAAGATTAAGTGTGTTTTGTCCAGTCTTTAGCTGTATAGCTTGGTTGAGTCTGTACCCATGATGGCCATAAATTCATGTTCTTGTAGCTTCAGGTTCAATGTGCCGTACATTCTGAGATGCTTTTCTGTTCACCACGGTTGTACAGAGTGTTTACGCCAGTCACTACAGACGTCCTGTGAGCTCAGACCAGTCTGATATTTGTCCTCGGATGTGTTTTTTCAACATGACGTTTCTGCTACAGATAGGATGATTTTTGTTTTCCGCACCACTCTGTGAGAAAATCATGTAGGGGAAGGGGTAGCTCAGTGGTTAAGGTGATAACTGATCGGAAGGTCCCAGGTTCAAGCTCCAGCGCAACATGCGTAAGGGGATGGGTATCTTCTATACCACTTATCCAGTACAGAGTAGCAGGGAGCCTGGTACCTGGGGTCTCTGGGCACAAGCCAAAGTACGTGGTGGCAATAGGTAGGCAGGTGTCAATTCACCCCAGGGCACAGGAATTTGGGAACGGCAATTAATCTAATGCACGGCTTTGGAATGTGGGAGGAAATTGGAGTACCCGGAGAAAACCCACCAAGCACTGGGAGAACACGCAAACTTCACGCACACTGACCCGAGACAGGAATCGAACCCTGACCCTGGAGGTGCAAAGCGACAGTGTGAACATTATATAAAACTTTTGACCTATGCCTGCAGTTTTTTTATGCACTGAGGATGACGCCATGATTGGCTGATTGGGTAAATGTATGAACGAGCAGGTGCACAAGCATTCCTAAGAAAGTGGACGTGCAGTGAATGTATTAAACATGAATTCGGTCTAGCGGGTGATTATAAAAAGAGTGAAAGCAACCAGTAGTTGTTTTACAAACTGCAATAACAACAATGAACTGGTGACAGAAGCAGGCCGATAAACTTGAACTAAAGGGCAATATTTATTATAATAACATGAAAATGTTTGCATATTAAAGTAATATATCAAGAGGGAAAATAAAGGATGATATCGTCATATTGAGCTTTGTTGAGAAAATAAGTTGATGCAAAAGCAACCATTATTTCTTGTTTGTTTTGTTTGTTTGTTTGTTTGTAGTTCAGACCCAAACAACAGGTAGAAATATTAATATTTTAGAAACATTTACTGGAGCGAACACATCCACAGACTGTAATTTCCAATGAAGAAAGAAAGCAGGCAAAGCAACAAAGTAACTTTTTCCTTTTTAATGTATAAGAATAACATTTACACGCATCCAGAGAAACAAAGTTGTACTTAGAAGTAAGAAGAACATTTGTTGGTGTTATTACTATTAGCCTATTATTATTGGTGCTATTATTATTATTATATTTATTATATGGAAGAAAATTACAGTATTTTGACAACCCGCTAAAAACAGAATGCAGATCAAATTCCACTTGGAAATGTTTTTAAGTGCATAAACCTACCTAATAACAGGGTTTCTAGTCTCTTTCGGTCCACACGGAACCGCTCCTCGGTCCAGTCCGGGTTGGGCGGGGACACGTGGCCGCTCGAGTCGCTCTCCGAGGCGGGCAGCGGGGAGTCAGCGCTCCGCTCGCTGTTCGAGCCCGGGTCAGAGTGCTGAGAGCAGCCGCTCAGAGGGACGCGCTGCGCGGCCATGTCGCTCCGGAAACCGCCGCTAAAGACACACAGCTCCGAAACTCGCTTTGGAGTCTGGGGAGATTTTCATACAATAATAAAAATAAGAAACATTCCCGTGCGTTAGTGGAGCTTTTCCTTCTTTAGTGGTGTGTGCGCTCCTTCACAAAGCCCCTCTCCTTTCACCCTCAACCATATCTTCAGACTTTCTCACCTAAACAGAATCCACGAGTGCGTTCATGCCAGAAACATGGAATCCCCGCCCACTTTCCCCCCTTCATCGCCACGCCCACTTTATTCAACTTTCCATGGCGCGCCAAAGTTACGCGCGCATGCGCACAACCCCACGAAGTGTTAAAAAGAGAGGATATCATTTAAAGTTTCCCTGGAAAAAAACTTCTCATCACCTCAGTTTCACTTCTATACCACTGATAAATAAATCTAATCTAGATAGCAATCTAGGCATTTCTGTTAACACTAGTAATTACCAGTAATTATTAGCTACCACAGAAGCATGCACATCAATACCATGTAGTAGAACTTCATGATTTTTCTATTAACATAATTCAAACATCTAAACAAAAAAATCAGGCTTTAAAACCAGACAATTTAATAATCAGGTGATAACCTTACTATGTCAGATCAGTAGTTAGAATACTGTACTCCCCTTCAAGAGACTTGAACGATTTCGCGAATCTTTTCAGCAAAGTCATCAACCAGTGTACTGGATCCTGTACCAACACATTCTCTCAAAGAGATAATACCAGAAATAACTGGACCCTTTTTGAAATAGTTAACTCTTCACTCAACAATGGCTAAATTTCTAAATTTTTTAAATGAGCAGTTATTAGTCAAGTCAAGTCAAGTAGTCAAGTAGGCTTTTATTGTCACTTCAAGTATACACAGTTCAGTAGACAGTGAAATAAAACAACATTCGTCCAGGACCAAGGTGCTACATCCAAAAAAAAGTTACAACATAAACTGACAAAAACTAACTAGCTAACTAAGAAACCTAATTAGCTGACTTGCTGAGACAAGACAGATTGTCATGACAACATAAATTAGCAATGTAAATGAACAAAAAAAAAAAAACCTAACTAGCTAATTTGGAGACCTAATTAGCCAGCTAGCTGTGACAGGACAGATTGACATTTTAAGTTAAACAGAGAACTATCTACATTTTTATACAAAAAAGACAACATAAAGTGCACGTGCAAATGTGCAAACAGGAGCGACAAAGTGACAATGCAACGACATTAATTAATCTTAATTAAGAAACCTGACCTTGACTCCTGTCCAACTATATCAAACCTCCCTTAATCTCCAAGATCCTAGAAAAGGTTATAGCGCAGCAGCTATGTCCATATCTACATACAGTAGGAATAACATTCAAGAAATGTTTAGGATTTAGGGCTCATTATAGCACAGACAAAGCACTGGTTAAATAGTAAATCATCTCCTACTGTCTCTTTGCTTGTGTTACTTGACCTTAGCCTTTGACACCACTGATCAAACTATTCCCCTTTTGATTCTGTAGATTTGGAGATGTTGTAGGAGTTAGAGGAACAGCCCTACCCTCTCTCAGATCGTATTTGATTGATCATTAGCCCTTTGTAGATCTAAATGGTGACCATTTATCAAACACTCAAAGAGAGGTTTGATGTTCCACAGTGTCCTGTTTTAGGCCCACTGCTATTTTCTCTCTACATGCTTCCTCTGGGCAACATAATTTGTAAGCATGGTATTAGTTTAAACTGTTATGCTGATGACAAACAGTTATGTCTCAGCAAAGCCAGACAATTCCTGAACTTCCAGCCTCCTTACACACAGTATGACTGCAAAATCAACCCTTGCTACAGTATCAGTTATGACCCAAATTAGGATGTGTTCCTTGTTCAGTCTGGTTCCTCTCAAGGGTTCTTCCTATTGTTATCTCAGAGAGTTTTTTCTTGCCATCGTTGCCCTTGGCTTGCTCATCAGGGACAATCTGATATTTATCATTTACACATATTTCCTCATACATTGTTATTGTTTTTTTGGCAGATCTTAACGTCTGAGTCCACGATGAAGTGAGAAGCGTTCATACCTTTACAAATCTATTTGTCTGAGAATGTGAATGCCTTCATTACTATAACTAATTCCGAATTCGAAAAAAGGTTTAAACTCAGACATTTTTTACGCCTCACTGACTAATCAACTAGTGCTTAAAAAGAAATATTAACACACGTTTCATGAGGCACAAATGCTGTCGGTAATGACCGAAAGTTACAGAGGAATGTTCTAACACAGTCAGTGTTTTTCCTCCATAAAACATTTTGCAGCAGCGGCTGCTACAGTACGTGTTAAACTGGAGTTTTTAAGTTTACAGTCAGAAGTTGTGCAGCAAAGTCTTGAGGATTTCTCCTTTTAAAGATGTACTGTATGTTGGACAATTATTTTGACTCAGAAAACAAAAATACAGTTTTAAAAAAATTTCAAGCCCAATTTTGGCATGACATCCATTTTTGTATGATGTGTGTGTAAACGTTTGACTTTTATTAGGTAGGTTTTTGACTGTATATGATTGACGTAATACTTAGAAACATCAACAAGATCAGCAAGATACAGAACAAAACAACAAATGAAATACATACTGTACATATTGAGATGAAGCAGCTATTTTGCTAAAGTCAGGTTTATTTTGCGTTAATTAGCTGATGTTCCAGAGAATTAAATTCCCATATTTCCCCTTTATTGTGAAGGCAATAAATCATGATGTTTTCCCCCTAATCCCATTTCCTCTCCAGCCACATTAGCTCATGTGATAATTTTTAGCATTATTAGTATCTTTTCATCAGCATAAAGGTCATGTTGTTTTGTTATTAGTTTGCAAAGTTTGTTGTTAGTAGTATTATTGCTCAATTGTTAGTGAAATATACAGTGGCAAGAAAATTTAAGTGAACCATTTGCAGTTCGGTTTTCTGCATAAATAAATTTTCAACAGTCACAAAAACCAACAAACATTATATTTCTAAACTGGAAAAAAAAGGTCATTTTGTATGTCTTTTTGAGCACACCAGTTAAGCATACTGTACAAAGTGCTGGCGGAAAAAGTAATTAAAACTGTGTTTTAATATTTGGTTGAACCATCTTCAGCAGCAATAACCTCAAGCAAGTGCTTCCTGTAAGAGACCTTGATTAGATCTGCACAACCTTCAGGGGGGTTTTGGGCCGTTCTTCTGTACAGAACTGCTTCCATATTCGTAAGGACATCTGGTCTGAACGACTCTCTTGATGTCATTCTACAACATCTCTATTGGGTTGAGGTCTGGGTTCTGAAAGAAGGATTTTGTGTCTCTGAAGCCATTCTGTAGTGGTTTTTGCATCACTGTTTAGGGTTATTGTCCTGCTGCATCACTCAGCATCTTCTAAGCTTCAGCTTGCAGACAGCCACCGTGACGTTACCCTGAAATTTGGAAACCTTGGGAATTTAATTCTCCTCTACAATGGCAAGCTGTCCAGGTCCAGAGGCAGCAAAGCAACCCCAAATCATGATGCTCCCTCCACCGTATTTCACTGTGAGGATGTTGATTTCATGTTGGTATGTGGTTTTATTTTTATTCCATATGTATTGCTGTGTGTTTTTCCCCAAACAGTACTATCTTTGTTTCCCAGTAGTGTTGTGGAGTGTCAAGGTGGTCTTTGGCAAAGTTCATGCATGCTGCGATGTTTTTTTGAAGAGCAATGGCTTCCTCACTGCAGTCCTACAATGGATGCCATGTCGGTTCAATACTTTGCATATGGTTGGCTCATGAACAGAGATGTTAACCAGTTCCAATGAATCCTTCAAGACTTTAACTGTTACTCTAGGGTCTTTTTTTTTCCACTTCACTGAGCAGTCTGTTTTGTGCCTTTGTAATGATCTTGGCTGAGCGGCCATGTCTATAGAGAGTAACCACAGCATCAAATCTTTTCCATTTATATACAATTTGTCGAACTGTCGAACTGAAGGATGTCTAAACTTTTTAAGATTACTCTGTAACCCGTTCCAGTTACATACAAATCAACATCTCTTGATCGTAGGTCTTCTGAGACCTTTTTTTGCGAGGCATGGCTCACATCCACTGATGCTGCTTGTGAGTAGCACATTAACACTGTTTGAGTGTTTTTATGAGTTGAGTTAGCTCTAAACCACATTTGCATTCTTGTTTCATTGCTTGGACTCCAGGTTTGCTAACACCTGACTCCAGTTAGCGTTAAGTGACATCATTAGCCTAGTGTTTCACTTACTTTTTCCAACATCACTTTGTATGTTTAATGGGTGTGTTCACTAACACTCACGACTATTTTGTAGTGTTTTATAAGCTAAGAAATGTTTGTTAGAAATTTACTTTTGACTTTGTTGAACATCAGTTAAAAATGTTATGACCAATTTATTCACTGCAAATAGATTACTTGTTTTTTCTTCCCAATATACTGTACTTCTATAATTCTAGCTTTTCAATTCTAGCTAGCCAGTAAAGGCTCAAGTTAACATGTCAAGTTGAATGACATACTGTAATACAGTACAGTATATCTCAATTAGAGCTGTAAATGCCTAGGCCATTCTCTTGCTCGAACAGTCTTTTGTGTTTGTGTGTGTGTGTGTGTGTGTGTGTTTGATACAACCTGTGGTTTTGTTGCAGAGACATACTATATCACAAGTAATAATAAGAGAAATGGGCATAGAAATGAGTTTTCATTAAGCAATTATCTGTAAATCATTCTTACCACATTCATACCACAGAGGTATTGTTGGTTTTCCCACAAATAAAAATTACATTCAAAACTGCTTTGAAATCCAACAATAGTTATGGTAACCCAGCTCTCTTTTTCCTTTAAACTCTATAGATTTCATTCATACTGTATGCTTTTATTTAATAAAATGGATTACACTGTCACGCTTGGACAGGAGTTTCCCATGTACTGTATATTCCAACTAGTGATTACAAATTAGTAAAGTTCTTCTTTGTTCTTCGTCTGTTCCCTTTCCGGGGTTTGCCACAGCAAATCATTTGCCTCCATCTAACCCTAACCTCTGCATCCTCACACAAATCTCACAAACTAACTTCATGTCCTCTTTGACTGCATCCATAAATCTCCTTATTGGTCTTCCTCTAGACCTCCTGCCTGGCAGTTCCAACCTCAGCATCCTTCTACCCATATATTAACAAATTCTCCTCTGAACATGTCCAAACCACCTCAATCTGGCCTCTCTGACTTTATTTCCCAAACATCAAACTCCTACCTCCTACCAACATCATACCTCCAACTCTGCCTCCTGTCTTTTCTTCGGTCCTACTGTCTCAAGCCATAAAGCATCGCTGGTCTCACCACTGTCTTGTACACATTTCCTTTCATTCTCGCTGCTACTCTTTTGTCATATAACACACCTAAAACTTTTCCTGCCTGTACCCGCCTATTCACCTCCTTTCCACCCTCTCCGTTGCTCTGGACGGCTGACCCTAAGTATTTAAAGTCCTGCACCTTCTTCCTGATTTCCAGAGCATACCTCCACCTCTCTTAACAAACCACAATGTCATCTGCAAACATCATAGTCCATGGAGACTCCTGTCTAACCTCATATGCCATCCTGTCCATCACCAGAGCAAACAAGAAGGGGCTCGGAGTCGATCCTTGATGCAGACTCACCTCCACCTTGAACTGTCAACACCTACAGCACACCTTACCACTGTCCTACAGCTCTCATACAGGTCCTGTACCCCTTTAACATTATTCTCTGCCACCCCAGACTTCCTCATACAACATCAGAGCCCCTCTCTTTCCTCCTCAGCAGTAATCTTACAGCTGTAACCATTGATGGACTGCATTTGCCTTGATGAAAACACTCTCCATCCTCCTCCACAATTTTGAAAAAAAAAAAAAAAAAAACGTATGTGAAAAGGGCATATTGTAATTCTATATGACTCTGCTTGTATATTTTAGTCATTTAGCTACATTACTTTAAAACCTGTTGACTTGACTATGCAGTTGACCTCAGGCATTCCAATCAGGCTCATTAGTAGACCATCTTGAAAGCTAAAGTGTAAGCATAATTTTCATTTTCAACAAACCACAGTTAGCCAAATTTGCCTGTTGTTAGTCAGTTGTTGTTTTTGAAGCATTTTGGTTGTAGACCAGTCTTATTATTGGTATAAAAAGATTCCTGCTACTGCTGCAGGTGGGTGTCCATGTTTCATTAAAGCATTAAATGTACATATTTATAAACTGTATATTCCTTCCATAGTCATACAATACAACACAAGCTAATACCCGCAACGGGCTTTTTAATTGAATTAATTAATTAACTTATTTATTCACCTTCTATACCACTTTATCCCGTATACAGGGCCGCAGGAGGCCTGGATCCTATCCCAGCAGACTTAGAGCGTGAGATGGGGTACACCCCAGACAGGGTGGCAATTCATCGCAGGATACACACAAAATGGGCAATTTGGGAACCCGGAGTACCTGGAGGAAATCCACAAAGCACGGGGAGAACATGCAAACTCCATGCACACAGAGACGGGAATCGAGCCTGACCGGGAATCAAACCAAGAACCTGGAGGTGCAAGGTGACAGTGCTAACCACTACACCAACATGCCACCTTTATTTATTTACATATTTAATTATTACTACTGTATTTGTATTTAGATGGAGTTCACCATAAGAGCACTGAAAAACAGCTTAAAGTAAAGATTGCCAAAGGTGCTGAAGAAGCTGACAGAATTTCATTTCAGTAAAGCAGGTGGGCGCTTAGCAAAGAGAAGATGCCAGATATCATTTGCCAGGTTTTACAGTAAAGTTTTACTGAAATACCATTACATTAAAATATGAATAACAGTTCTAGTTCCTATAACAGACAGGTGTGAAATCATCAAATAAAATGTTATATCTGCAGATTAAACAGTACAGTATTGTGGAAAAAAAAAAAAACATTGTGTTGCTGAAAGTGGAAAGTCCCCCAAAATAACACCAACAACAACATGTAAACCTTGGAAAACTGTGCAAGGACAAACCACCAAGAAGAACCTGATTTTTTTTAGCGTCAGTTTATTTACAGAGATAAATCTTTTTCTTGATATTTTTGAAACCATTTTTGTGAATTATTATTATTTTTTTTAAAACAACATTTTAATAGAATTTTTTTTAGAAAAAAATATATTTTTTGCAGGACTAGGTATTTAAGGCAGTGATGAAAAATATGTATGGCTCAAGGGACAATGTAAAAGATTTTAAAAAATAATAATAATTAAACAAAACACATTTCCAGGCCTGTACAGTAGCTTACACTTCTGATCTTGGGCAAATTATTCTAAGGAGGAACATCAAAGGTCAGCAGAAGAAAGGAGGAATGTTAAACAGACATTTTCTGCAGCCTTTCATGATTTCCTCCTAACAAGGCAAACATACACATTTAATTAACAATGATAGTATGAAATTCAGAACAATTAATCTGGATTACAGGAAGCCAAGTTTAAATAAGACTGAGACCAGGTAGACTCGTCAGATAAGAAAAGGGTATCATTGTCCTTCAGATTTTCACTCCTTATACTTCATATTCATCACAGATTCCGGTGAAAATCCATTCATGTCCACACTGGCCCCTGTTTGAACATCTGTTGTCTTCTTCGATCCGAACGTTACGCCATGTTTCTGTGATAAAAGACAGATTTATTGTATAAAAAGGTTTAAAATATCCACATATACAGTTATCCTTGGCATATGAAAATTAAGATGAAAGGTGACAATTCTTTTTTGTAGCAAAAATGCATTTTCCCATATTTCCAATTGCCATAATGTAAATGCGGATAATCTGTTCCAGCTACTCAAAAATATTATCAATATTACCAATTTCCAACATTACAATTGCATATAAAAACAATCAAAACATTTAGAAAAGACATGTAAATTAAGTAAAATTTAAAATAAATCGACATTAAACCTCACTTAAGCTTAATTTATGATTTCTCTTGGCACCAGCTGCTTTAAAAACGAAACTGAAAGTGGCTTCTTTTTCTTCTTGATATCATCCTTGCTAACATTTTTGGGACCTATGTTGGTATGTATGTTTGGTGCTACATTTTTACTAAATCTTGCACAAAATGCAAAATGCAAAAAAAAAAAAAAAAAAAAAGGAAACTTGCTTTGCTTGGCTTCATTTTAAATGACTCCTGGATGTACATGCAACGTAGTTGGTGTTTGGTTTGGCTTGGTTCATTTGCTTGTATGTATGCCAAAAATGCTTCTTTTGCAGAATAATTTGTGAGGCATTCGTATGCCGAGGTACTGAACTCTGTTTAAAAAAAATCTACCAGGCTTACAAGGCAAGTTCACAATAGCAGTCATATTTTCTTCACAAGAAGAAAATATTACCTTCAGTAACTCCTCTTTGTGTTTCAGAGACTCCTTCATCTCATTGTACTTTGACTGGAGGATGTTGTGAGCCTCCTGCACTTGCTCATATTTCTAAAACACACACATTTGACAAAATAGGTTAAAAATGAGTGCTTAATACTTAAATATGAACAGACCTCATATCGTTTCTAAAGGTGCTGCTTAATGCAAGGCTTTTCTGCTTACATTTGCTAGCTCGTCAAAGTCCCTGTGAGCTTCACAGAGCAGGTCCCCCAGTTTCTGCACTGTGTCTTGTAGTCTCTTTATTTTGTCTGCCAGGTCAGACTTCTCAGCAACCAGTTGAGCAAGGGTCTTATCAATGTTCTGGTGGTTCCTCTCCGGTTCTGCCCTGGAGACATGACTCTCCTAAAATACACAGATGGGGTAACAGGATTTAAACATGAGTGCATCGTGCTCACATTTGCATTTGGCACAACAACACAGAAACTTGGAAATACAATTTTGATTTTGATAAAATAAACCTCATCATGCAGCAAAAATATGAAAAGGCCTCATTGAGATCAATTATACTTATCAAGGGTGGTGCATAGTGGCTTCTGGGGCCAGGCTTGTACGTTTTTTTGTC
Source organism: Clarias platycephalus (assembly GCA_030068275.1). Lineage (NCBI taxonomy): Eukaryota > Metazoa > Chordata > Actinopteri > Siluriformes > Clariidae > Clarias > Clarias platycephalus. The sequence goes on along the minus strand of JAQQZT010000005.1, from coordinate 5,315,996 downwards.
TGCGTTTCCAGATATTCCAAAGATTTGGGGAAAACCGTCAGTCTGATTCCTTAGAAAGGTAATGGTGAGCCATTTCCCGTGGAGAGGAGAGATTTGGACGTGGGAAGACCCAAAGTTTTTGCTCTTTGGAAATAACAGTAGCAACAATAAAGTGGCCCCAAGTGACACCCCTACTAAGTATAAGTTTCATTTTGGTAAGATAAATCTCATCATGCAGCATAAACATGAAAAGAAGAAAAAAAAAAAAAAAAAAAAAAACTCACATTAGTCTAGTTCAGTGGTTCTCAAACTTTTTCTGTCATTCCCCACTTAAGGGGGTGAGCAAATTTTCAAGCCCCACTTGTCAACTAAATAATAACGAAATCGGCCAAGTTTACTGTTTATTGAAATATCAATTTCTA
>JAQQZT010000005.1:5272369-5288052 GCA_030068275.1 Clarias platycephalus | reverse complement strand
AATAGACTAGATCAGACTAGAGATCTCTCAAATAGACTAGATCAGACTAGAGATCTCTCAAATAGACTAGATCAGACCAGAAAACTCTCATATAGACTAGATCAGACTACAGAGATCCTTTATAAAATAGATCAGGCCACAGTCATCTTATCTGAAGTAAATCAGACCACCGATATCTCATATTGTGTAGATCAGACATACTTACTGCACATAATTAGTGTTAAAGCTGTAGTCCATCAAACACACTGAACTGAAGGATATCTGATCAGCAGAGCCAGGCTTTTATTTTTGGGTCACATAAAAAAATATCTGAATGTTTCAGAGTGCAACAGACAGAACTGATTCTACCGTTAAGTGACTCAAAATTTTTTTTATGTTTTCTCTCAACAAGTCCTGCCATTTGCATCATAACTTGTTACAAGAATTTGGCTTGATCTATGGTTGGGTCACCAGAGCTCTGACACTGGAGCCAATCCCAGGGCAGCGTTTTTTATTATTCAGTGAGAAATGGCAGGGAATTAGTAAAGAGCTGAGCAGAGCTCTGTGTTGGCTGAGTGATGTAAATGTGCAGGGCGTATGCCTTACACTCAGTTCACCCACCCTTACTGTTTTGAAAGAAACTGCACAGTGGTACAGGTCACACTAGACACCATCGTTGTTGCGTTAAATGACAGCTTGGAGCAGAGAGCGACTACTTAACAGTGAAAGAAGGAGTAGAAAGGCAGAAAGTTATTCTGACTCCTATCCACGCCTATAAAAATACTGATAGATGTTCCTGCTATAAGATGTACTGGATAATAAGGGAGAAAAAATGCTCTTACTAACAATTACTAAATAAATCTGTTTGCAACTCAGTTAAATATTGGAGGCCCCGAGAACCCACATAAATCTAAATGAGATGCACAATTTATTATCTTTTTTATTATTATTTTTAATTCATTCATTCATTCATTCTAAATTAATCCACAAATACGGATTAGAACACACAAACACATCACACGTATCATTAACATATATATTTTTTTAACATGTAGATTTTTGAAACCTGAAAAAAAATATATATAAAATTTTTTTATATATAATGTTGCACAGAGGGTTGCCAGGTCCTCCTGTTGCTTTTTTGCATTAGGCAACTTTATGACCTACTGATTTATTTACATATGCATGTTGTTTTATTTCTGAGCTACTTATACGCTCATTATGCAAAATAAAATAGACAAAGCATTAAATAATGAAATGAAAACACACAAAAATATCCCCAAGTTAGTGTTCTAGAGTGGGTCAGGTTACAGTCGGTACCTTTCGACACTGTGAGTGCAGGACTCCACTGAGAGCGCAGGATGTCCAGGCAGATGCTGCCGTTACTGTTGATGTTTGGATGGTAGATTTTTGTTGTGAAGGCAACCTGGGGAAGAAAAAAAAAAAAAAAATCCTCATATTTGAATCTTATCGAGAATCTTGGCTGACGTGTCTAATGAAGTTCTGGGAAATATTTTGAAATGTATTTTCCCAGTATGACTGAATGAAATGAGGCGGGTCTTGTACATATTTGCAGCTTTGATGGGTGAAGCTGTTAACAAGCAAGAGGCTGCTACAGGAAATAGTTTAGCATTAAGTATAAGTGTAAGATGATCAGTGATTTCATTTGTATGTAAATGCTTTAAAGAAATAGCAGAATAAGTATGCACGGAGACAAATTACAGAATTAAACTGAAAGAATATTTTCACTAACAGCGCTTCAAATGTATGTCATGCTCACGTTTAGTGATACCAAAAAACAAAAACAAAAAAAAAAGATTGTGTGGTGAAGTAAGCGATCCAATATGGCAGGGTGCTTTTATCTTTATATAATCCTTTTGTTTATGAGACTGAGTCATACACACACAGCGTCACATCCCACTTCTACAGTACAGGCAAGGACTTACACCAGCCACCAACTGGCAGCCAAATGTGCACAGAGCAATGTATTCACAAAGCGTTCGAAAAAGCAAAATGTAAAAACAAAAATAAATAAATAAATAAATAAATAAAGATAAATAAAATGGGGCATGTGGATTTGCTTTGTTACAGCTTGATATTTATTTATTTATTTATTATCCAACTAAAAGTAGCTAATTGAAAATGTGATTCTTATTAAAATTAATTTTATTCATGAAGTACATACTGTAAGCATGTCAATTTTATTCCTCCCTTCAGGGTTGTTTATTTAAAGGGACAAGAGCTTGTCTTAAAAAATGTTCAGACAGGGACATGTGTGTTTTTCTTAAGCTAAAAACATCTATAACTCCTGAACAAAAGGGCTGGGAGGTCAAACAAAGCAAAGCGACCTGTGCCCTCTGAGTGTCCGTCCCAACAACATCAGCCAATCAGATGCATCTGTGAGCTCGTGAACTGTATGTGGAACAGGACGGATAGGCAAGAGAGTAAAATAGGCCGTTCTGTCCAGATAGAGAGATGACAGGCTCTCTTGTCAGCTATCAAACACAGGGACACTAGTCAAATGTAGGGAGCAGTTTGAAGAGGGGGGGGTGAGGGGGGGCGGGGTTGTCTAGCTTTATTAGGTGTCTCTGAGGAAGCACATTAGCCTGGTAGCTGTTATTTCACTGTTTGAGCAAAATTCCAAATCCAAAAACAGAAAAGGAACATAATCGTTAAACACATCTCTTTTGTTCTTACGTCGCAAAAAAAATCAAACTTCTTTAAATTGATGGATCACATTTATAGCCATATGTTTAAAAGGTACTAGTCAGCATTTCATGAATCAAATTCTAATTTTATTTGTCACATACACAGTACGATATGCAGTGAAATGATTATACGACCGTCTGTGACCTTAAAAATAAAAGCTTATAGATAAGAAATAAATATGAATAAAAAAAAAAGAAAACAATAGAAAATAAATTTAACTAGGATAAAAATAAAAATATTCTGTACAAATAAAGACATTCTGTAAAATATAGCAAAACATAGAAAAACTAGAAATTTAGTGTAAAAAATAAAAATTACTGGGGTGTGTGTAAATATGCATGTCTAATATGTCTTATTAAAGTGACTTGTGTGCAATGAATCAGAAATAAAAATTATAAATATGTAAGTGTGCATGAATGTGTCCATAAGTGTCCAGGATGAGTGCAAAGAGAGAGTGTCATGATTGTGGATGTTTAAAAAAAAAAAAAAAAAAATGGTATTAGTCCTGTGTGGTGTTGTGGTTGAGAGAAACTGGAAGTTCACAAACTTTAGTCTGATTTAAGTGAGTTTTTTAAATTTAGCTTATCGATATATAATAATCAGTTTGCACTACGCTAAACCAGCAGCTATAAACTTGTTAGCCTTCATCTCCAGTAAGGGGGAAAAAAATCAAAAAGACAAAATGTGTTTAACAATTAAAAAAAAATTATAAAAGAACTGAAACGGTTATTTGGAACAAAAGCATGAACATAAAGGAACTTGCAAGGATATGAAACGCATGTCATTTTCATAACCATGTAGTAAAGATAAGTATGAAGTGGTTACTAGTGATGAAATGGACTCACACACACACACACGTTTGGCTAATCTGCCACTCGGACTCACCTTCGGTGGTTTAAAGGGGTAGTCTGTCGGGAAGTGAATAGTCAGGAAGAAAACCCCGCCCTGATATGGACTGTCACCCTGAAAGAGAAGAAACACGAATGATGAACAGTTTAGAGAACTGTTAGAGAATATTTCTAGAATCTTATGCACAAGTGATACAAATGTATTTCTTAGACATCTAAATAAATTAAATAAAAGGTGTGAGGTGTTAAGAGATAATTAATGTTCGAAGTGTAATGTTATTATCTAAATAAAATTAAATACATTACTCCAACTGTTCAAGTCTTAAATTTCGCTGAAATAAAAATATTACTGAATTCGAGTAAAACTAAAAGGTTAACACCAAATTGGCAGCTTTGTAGCTTGATGGAATGGTGGTCATTTAAAACAAGACCAAAAAAAAAAAAAAAGTTTGGGTTGTTCCTAATGTAACTTCCTCCAGTATTAATTTATAAAAATTCTCAGCTAATTTAATAACAGCAGGAGTGTTATTGCATGGATTTCCTTTTGAAACAGGAAATCGAGATCCGCTACACCTCTTGTGCTGAATCCAAACAGGTCCGAGTGACTGAATGCAAACTGGATGAGTAGACAAAGAATCATACAAAATAATAATAACTAGAGACAATGATTGTACGTGAGTGCATGTGAGTGGAGGGGGTGTGGTTTAGCCCGGTTGCCACAGCAACTGCCGAATTCTCTGATGAGGTATTCGTTTGTTATAGCTAAAACACTGACTATATAGTTAACCGTTTCATCTGAATTAACTGCCTAGCATGTTGCTAACAAAACACGAGCATGAGATTTTTCTCTCTGTCTGTCGAACACGTTGAAGTCGGAAATGACATAATTCAGAACCAAGATCTGAGTCACATACACTACAACGTACAAATCCTGCGTTCGCTTGGTGTGTGCAGCTTATGCACGTCTCCAGAAATTAACGAGATGTGCCTACGTGTGCCCGCGAGACACAATAGACATGCAAATGCTAGGAGCAGTGTAAGTAGGAAAGTTTAAAGGAGACGTTTTTGAACAGGTCCACAATTATCTTCACCTGTATGACGCACCTTTACTGCTGCATGTCATAACAGCTGGTGAAGGATAAGTGTCGTCATGGAAACCAAGCTTCTCAAGTGTCGCCGTGTTTGTTCAAACTGTCTGATTGAATTCTCCGGTAACATGTGCAGCACATATTGTATACAAGTACGTTAACAAATATGCAGGTTGACCAGGCGAACACGTGGCGTAGCAGCGAGTACATTTCCGCGATAACTCTCTCATGACCCACACTGACGGCCATGACAGACATAGTTTTCTGTTACGGATGCTAAATTCTAAAGTGTTGTGTTGAGTAAAATATGAAATGAGACATTTTGGAACATAAAAAAATCATCAGGGGACAAAACACAGAGAAAAGATTCTTACTGGTCCCATTATTGTAGCCTGCCAGTGAAACACTGTAGATAGAAAGAAAAAGAAAGAATTAGCACAATTGAACACTTATAATCTTTTCTATAACAAAAGATCTGATGGCAAGCTTTAGTAACGACTTGGTATCCCCTGGGTTAAGACCCTGTACAGGATCGGCAGTATAGAGAATGAGTGCTATTGTCCTATTGCATCACACCATTCCGTCTTGGGGTATTTTCTTGTAACAGCCTGCCCCTGAGTGTGCATTTAAAATGCAGCTCTCGTGTAAACTATCCCATTTATGTTAAGATTAGTACGGGGTTAATCGATACTCACGGTCCTCTCCCATCGGTCCTGCTGAGCATTGTGAAGGAGGGTCTCTCTGCAAGTCCTGTAATTCCTAAATAAAACACAGAGAGGGAAGAGACAGTCAGAGAGAGAGAGAGAGAGAGAGAGAGAGAGAGACTATACACAGTGCATTTGAAAATGTTTTTGCATACAGTAACGGAATATTCCATGGAAAATATCATTAATTGTAAGACTCCTCCGTTAGTATGAAGTCACGCTGAAGTTATTTCTCCAGTAAACTTGTTGCAGTGTGACAGCCTTACAATTCTTACAACCAGTTTAGCTTCCTGTCTGGTTACACATAACCTTATTAGAAGACTTGTTTTCAACAAATTCTGACCCAAATCACCTCCAAAATTTTGCTGAAATACAAGTGACGTTTAAGTCAAAGTGGGACTTTTGATTGCGCAGAATAACAAAACACAGTTATGAGAGTACAAACTCGCTTTATTTCTCTATATAATCCCCTGCTACACTAATGCACTTATCCCAGCGTCGCACTAGTGCTTGGATACCACCAGGGTTGAAAGTTTTCTCAGTACACCAGAGCCACGATTGAATTGCCCGAAACCCTGGCCTCCCAGGAACTCCTTTAATGGTCTAAACATGTGGGAATGTTTTGGAGCAATTTCGATGAAACAGCCTATATGTTACCCCAAGCTCGGCCAAATACTGTACATCTGTGAAAACCCTATTAAAAACATATTCAGTACTTTTTCAGTACATTCACCTTGATTACTTATCTTACGTTCCGCCAAATTTTTTTCCCCCGCAAATGTCATGTTTAAAAACACGGCAATTTTATTATAAGTATAGATTTGGATATTTATACAATCGTGATGCTTAAAGAATTTCAATATAGATATTTAATGTACTGTATCACCTGGTCCCTGGTGAGTGACATGTAGTGAACTGAAATAAAATCCTAATGATAATAATATATTATCATTTCAAATTCGGTTGTGTCATAAGTACAGTATATCAAAGAAACAAACCTGATTTTACCGTAAAGTCGAAGGAAGTTTCAGATTGTTTATTATTTTCTCTTAGTAAACTTTTTATTAGGAGCTTAAATATAAATAAATAAATAATAATTAAATAAATAAATTTATGAAGAATTAAGGACCATTTTTCTCCCACATCACCCAGTCAGGAGCTAATACAGCCTTCATCTTTATATTGCTGACTAAGACATATTTTCAATCAGAGTTCATGCCAGTGTTTATCATCTGGCTGGGAAAAAAAAAAAACAATACTGGATTTGTCAGTGATGTGACAATTCCCGTCACGGCTACAGACACAACTTAACCATGTAAATACATCGGCTTGTAAACAGTGCACCGATTACCGTAAATGAAGTCAGATTTGTGAGGGGGGAAAAATGGCAGGAATACGCCTAAACTGCGGGGGAAATGGTAGAATACAGCTCTGTTGCTCATGACTAGATGGATAGAATAATAGACTTCACAATTTTATCAACAGAATTTAATCCACACATAATTTGTCTACTCGTACAGAGAAAAGTCTGATCCATTTTATTTTAGCATCCTGTCAATAAATAAGATGAAGATCAAAGAAGATATTTTGTATTGTGTTTGTTTAATTTTTCATTGGACAGTGGTTTATATTAAACACACTTATTCTATATTGCCTGGGCATAAAATAGAAAACAATGTGTGTGTGTGGGCTATTGTTGTGGTGACGTAAATATTGCAAATCAAAAGATAAAATAATTCTTCAAATAAAAATCTTAGAATAAACTTAAGAAATCTGTGTGAAAGTACATGCAACAGCAAATTTATGTATAACTTCTTTATGATATTTTAATAAGAGGAGGCAATTTATTATTTATAGAACTTTGATGCATGGCTTTACATCACCTCTGTTATTATCATAGTGTTTTACATTGTGAGTTTCGGGACTGGATTGTTTTACTGACAGTTTGGGTTTGTTTAGTGACACGCATCTAAACTCTAAACTTTATGTGTGGGTCACAAACACTAAACTCTATAACTACATGCTGTTTTTAGTTTAAACATGCCTTTTTAAACATTTAGTTTAAACATGATGTTAAGTACTGACTCATTATAGCTGGTTAAATATGCTGTGATTTCAGAAATCTTATAGAAATACGGCTCGACACGCTTTAAAATCTTGGCTGAATTCTCCAACAGAGTAGGTCATGACGTGTTCTCCATTTTAGATTATATAATGAAAATCCTCTGTGTACGTCATTAATCTGTGAGTTTCGTGGCATACTACAGTGTGCTCCTATAGAGTGTTGGAAGTTGGCGTCACCGCTTGGCCTTGATCCATGGCTGTTTTCATTTCACTCAATCCTATCTCTAGCTTGATCCCTTCAAAAAAATAAATGCTGAGGAAGAAGTCTTGTGTGTACCGATGTTTCCAGCAGAAGGACAAAGAAAAATAAATGTATTTGGACAGAATCTCTAACCCTGACCACAGATCCTGGTGGACAGCAGCCATAAAATGGTGCTTCCGTGATGCCCTGTGGAGCACAAAATCTGTCAAGGGGTGAGAGCATACTCAAATTCACCACACATGTAATTCAGTTCTGTAATCTCCACAGTCTTTACGAAGTGTTATTAAAATAATAATAATAATAATAATAATAATAAAATATACATTTATATATAATTTATATCCCCCCTCAGCATTGTTACTGATATTATACGGCACTACAAAATATTCGTAACCAAATATTACGATTGAATACGATTGACATTCCTGACCTTGCTGCAAACCATTTCTACATATACGGGCCATTAATGGAGTCCCTGGGAAGCCAGAGTTTCAGACGTGAAGCAGTAAATTCGATCAAGGTTTCCAGTGTACTAAGAGAATTTTCTACCTTGATGGTATCCAAGCACTAGTGAGACACTGGAATAAGTGTATTAGTGTAGCAGGGGATTATATAGAGAAGTAAAGGGAGGCTATACTCTCATAAATGTGTTCTGTTATTCTGCTCAAGCAAAAGTCCTGGGTCCGTATTCACAAAGCTTCTTAGAATTCTCTCAGAGAGCTCCTATCTTAGGTTAAAAAATCCTAACAGGGAGTCCCAGATGAAAAGTGATTTAGGAAACTTCTCAGAGCAACTCTGAGTAAGGAAAGAACAAAAACCTTTATCTTAGTGAGGAGGTGTGGTTGACCCCGTTGTTAGGGATGATGCAACAATTCAAGGACTGTGATTGGTTGATAAAAAATAACCTATGAGCTCAGCAAAGGTCTTGAAATGGGCTCTTTGTGAAAATAGAATGAATATATGATAATAGAACAGACAGTGAAATCATAATGTTTGTGTATAGTTGTATAAACATGACTACAGGCTACTTTATGAAAAAGTTTCTGTTATAGGCTAAATATCTTAAAAATAATTAAAACTTCCAAATGTTGAAAATGTTTATTTTTGAAGCAACCAATTTCCACACATTACTTACTATATATAAGTTCTTACATTTATTTACCATACTGATTTTATTACTTGTATTGCATTTCAGATTGATGGGAGCAAAATGGCTCACCGTTTACTAATTTACATGATTGCAGGACAGTCTGATTAAGCTGCACTTTTGGATGGTATGTAGTCAACAGTCCAAGAAAGATGGAAGGAAGTAAAACAACAAGAAAACCAAATTGGACAGAAAAGCAGTGTTTACTTTTAGCTTTATGTTCAGTCTTTGGAGAATATTTAGTCTTTCCGTCATTTTGTCCGCTGCTATAGAAACTCTTAGGCCTCTTAAAAGGCCTCCTATCGACTCTTAACAATTTTTACATTAGGAGCTGTTTTTAAGATGTTTTGTGAATCATTTTTATCTGTACTAAGATTTAGTTCTAAATTTAAGGGCAAATTCTAATAAAATTACATAATTCTAAGAATTTTCTTAGAATTTTGTCACTAGGAGCAACTTTTAGGCTTAAGGTGGTTTGTGAATACGGGCCCTGGTTTTGACACCACTTTTATTAATATGACAAGCAAAGCTACTTTTTAATAATAATTTTTCAATTATAATGATTAATAATTACTGTAATAATTTGTAGTTTTTACCGTTCAAGACCAGAGCAGGTTAATCATGATAATAATAATAGTCCAGAGTTGGTATATCTGACATATAATCAGATTCAAATTATAAAGATTCATATTTAAAGACCTTCAACCTTTAAAAAAATATTAACTCAAAAGTTTTCTACCTAACTAGATGGTATTCGCGGCTCCGTGCTACATGCAGATCCTGACGCAGCCTACAGTATATCGCGGTCATTCACCACAATTATTCATTCTAAACAAACTAAGCAAATATTTCACTCCTACCACATGGGATGTCAATGTGGGTATAGTTTTGAGTGTACCTGTACTGTAGGGTTATAAAGAAACTGTGATAATTTTTAAATGCTTAGGACCGCACTGCATCCAGTGGCTGGGGTGGGAATTAAACCCAACACGAAACCTACTGAACTATCGATGCGCACAACTTTTGATAATGCAACGGCATAAACTGCGTTTAAGAAATTTGTGCACTCAACAAAAAAAAAAGGGGGGGGGGGGAAATCGGTCATGTGATCAGTTATGTCTGATCAAACTGGAAATAAAAACAAACAATTCTACTCACTGGCAGTGTATCTCTATTATAAATGTAATAAATAGATTTTGGAGTCAAGCACAGAAAAGAATCATAACTGAATCAATATTTCCCCTCATTACCTCATAGTATTGATTCACTAACTACAGAGAAAGCCTAGAAACACGAGATATCGCGATATCTCACGTTATCCTCAAGTATCGCGATATTTCGTGACATCGCCCACCAATTACAAAACAATTAACAATTATTTAATATTATATTAAAATATATATATATATATATATATATATATATATATATTTAATAATACACAATTTCGGCGTGAAAGTACATACGTTACAAATGTTCACTTTTTAAGGGATTGTAATTTGGTTAATTAAGTTTAAAGAAAACAAGGTTTAGACATAATTTCAATAATTTTACCTTTTTAACCTTGAAAGCTAGGTAATTTAAGGAGAGTCATTAAAAGAGATTTTGCACAAAATAGTATACTGCAACAAAATATATATTTATGTTTTTCTGTAAAAGGCGTATTTTGATGTTTTGTTGACAGATAAGGTTAAACTGAGCCGGCTTTGTTCTCGCTAGCAGAGATGTAAGGTTAGCTAATGCTAACAAACACAGCCTTCAGCCGGCACCATGGCAACCTGACCAATATCTAATCCATCCTAATTACCTGTCATGAGTGTTTTATCATCCGAACTGTAAAGGGAACACTGATTTACCTTCTGAATCCTTTTCAGAGCCATCACATCCACCGACACAGCACCACTTTCCCCTGTTTCTGGATCCTCTACAGCACCGCGCAGTGAAGGAGGAAACAGTCCTAGGCCGCGTCCCAAACAGCACTGAAGTGCACACCTAGGGCACTAGGGAACGCAACACGCTATTGTTCCACACGACTGTGTAGTGCACTTGCATAAGGATCTCTTAGGATTTTGGAACCCAACCAACAGCTACGAAAAACTTTGAACATGTATTGGTTTCAAAATAAAGGTGTCAGTGAAACAATTCACCATATGCACAAACTGATTGAACAGTCAAGCAAATAAAGAAATAAATCAATAAAGCAGCCAATAATTAAATTTATATCTAAATACATTCATCTACTTTGCAACCTGTCAGTACAAGCATAAAAAATGAAAGAAAAAAAAATGAAAGAGAACAAAAAATTTTTTTAATAAATAAATTAAAAAAATATATATATAATATCTTAAATATGAATTGTGGCTTCACACATCTAGGGTAAAGGGATTGATGTGTGTGAAGTCTGTGTGCATGGAGTTTGCATGTTCTTCCTGTGCTTGGTGGGTTTCCTCCAGGTACTCCGGTTTCCTCCCACAATCCAAAGACATGCAGAGGTGTTCCTAAATTGCACGCAGTGTAAATGAGCATGTGTGTGTCCCGCAATGGACTGGCACCCCAAGTCTTCTGGAGTAGGCTTCAGGCCCCTCGTGACCCTGTAGCGCATAAGCGGTATAGAGTATATCTCATGATACCTTAAAAAAAAAAAATCATACAATGTAGATGTGGAACATTAATTTAATTCATATATATATATATATATATATTTCCCCAACCTTTATTAAAGGTGTCATAGTCTCATGGTATCGCTATGTTTAAATGTATACAGTACATAAGTTAAAGAAAACACAGCTATAGAAATGTTTCAGAAAAGATGACCTTCTTTGTACTACTATACAGATGTCAATCCCCTTTAAAGTGCAAGCTGTGTTCCTGACACTCATTTACGAGGTTAAAGGCTGAACAATAGACATAGAAATTGTTTTGATTCATTTATAGGCTAAATAACTTGATTATATTACAGTTAATAATAGTCTTAGTCTCTGGAGTAATCCATGCAGCCCATTCAATCATGTGTTTGAAGTTAGTTTGAGGTTTATTATATACTGTATACTATTCAATTCCTGCCCTTGAATCTGTGTGCACGGAGTTTGCATGTTCTCCCCGTGCTTGGTGGGTTTCCTCTGCGTACTCCAGTTTCCTCCTACGCTAATTAGCATTCCCAAATTGCTCGCCGTGTGCGTTTGCCTTAGGATGGATTGGCACCCGGTCCATTGTGTACTTTGCCTCATGGCCAAAGTCTCCTGAAATAGGCTCCAGGCCCTTGCAACCCTGTATACAGAATAAGCAGTATAGAAGATGAATGAATGACACACACACACAAATATGGGTGAAAAATAATGTAATAAAAAAAATTATCCTAAGTTATTTATTAGCAAGATTTTCATGAATACTAACCTTTCAACTATGCATACATAAATGTCCAATGATGCCTATATCATCTGTGATAAATTTTGCAGTTACATAATTATACAGGTCCATATCACAAGTTCGATTTTGTGCAATTAACTGCGCAGCATTACATTTTAGGCATAAATCTGTTCATATTCAGCTTGATAAACGGGGCACTTTGAGGCTGGCGTTTGTCAACATAAAATACTAATTTCCCCTTCAAGAAAATAGTTAATTTTATGAAATATAATTTGAAGCCCAGAGGAAACAAACACAGACCTGAAGAAAACAACCGATCAGCCAGGTTTGGTGTTCCAAGTTTTTTTTTTTTTTTCCCCTCACACTTTAGCGCTCAATTCAACATCAGGCAGTTTGTCACATCATGTACAAATCATCTTTATCAAAAGTTCAAACTGACATTACTGAAAAAATATGAAAGGGTTTACAAGCTGGTGAACTGGTGTAAATGTAACATGAGGTATTTTATTATTGTGGCACTTTCCAGAATAGAAAAAAAAAAATCTTAAGAGAATTTTTCAGGTGTCGCGCAGGGCCTGGAGCTTATCCTAGGAGACTTTGGGCACATACCAGGGTACAACATGGACAAGGCGTCAATCCAATCCGAGGCACCCACACACACACAAAATGGGGAAATTTGGAGATTCCAATTAGTCTAATCTTCATGTCTTTGAACTGTGGGAGGAAAATGGAGGACCCGGAGGAAACCCACCGAGCATGAGCAGAACCCCTTTTCAACTTTGCGCTTGGAATCGAACCCTCAACCCTGGATGTGCAAGGCAACAGTGCTAACCACAATGCCCCCATATATTAAATTATTATTAATATTATTATTATTATTTATACCTCCAATATCTGGAATACAGGTCTTAAACCCTGTCCACAGAGACATTTTGTTCTTTCTTGCTTTTGGCACTTCTTTTCTGTGGCTTCTTCTTCTCCCGTTGCCTCTTTGCACACTTGTGACTCAGTAAAGTTTTCATTCCTGAGAAACTTCTTCCACATTCAGGACACGTGTGCTCTTTCCTCTTTAAATGCATCTGTGTGTGAGCTCGAAGACTAAACTCGACACGGAAGCACTTCCCACACTCGTCACATCTGAAGGGTTTCTCTTCAGTGTGTATACTGGCATGTCTGAGGACACTGGATAAGTGCGCGAAACTCTTCCCGCAGACGCTGCAGCAGTATGGCTTCTCGCCGCTGTGCGTGCGCTGGTGCGAGAACAAGCCTTTCCTTGTCGCAAACTGCTTCTCGCACACCCCGCAGCGGAAGCCGTTCTCTGTATGAATTCGTCGATGGCGCCCAAGATCGACGAGGGTGCTGCAGTTCTGCCCGCACTCTGTGCAGGTGAAGGACCTCAAGTGTGGATGAACCTGCAGGTGTGAGCGGAGATGGCTTGCTGTGATGAAACTCCTGCCGCACTCGTCACAGCGGTGCAAATTCACTCCTAAATGGATCTGCTGATGCCTTCTTAGATACGCTTCCGAGCCGAATGACTTGCCGCACACGGAGCACGGAAACGGCCGCTTGTTTAAGTGAATCTTCTCATGCAACCTGAGAGCCAAGATTTTATTGAAGCTTTTCCCACAGGTATCGCAGGCATGCGTTTTCTTGCCCTCATGTTCACGTTGATGAATGCGCAAGTGGTCGGCTTGGGCGAAAGTCTTCTTGCAAACGTCACAGGTGAAAGATTTTAAATCCTTGTGGCTCTGCTGATGTCTGGCCAGACAAGCTGCTAGACTAAACTTCCTGCCACACGTTTCACAGCTATACGCCTTCTCGCCCGTGTGAACTCGCCAGTGGACGTTAAAGGTGTTCTTGGTAATAAAGGTCCTACCGCATTCCTCACAGCAATATGGCCGCTCTCCTGAGTGAATCCGCTGATGGGAGCTCAGTCCACTCTTCAGCTTAAATCTTTTACCGCAGACCTCACAAACAAAGGGTTGAATCCCCCGGTGTTCCGTTAGGATGTGTGCACTCAGCACACGCTTGTCCTGGAAGGATTTGTCACAGCTTGGGCAGTTCAACTGTTTGTTTCCATTGTGACTAGATTGATGCGCTGCTCTCGCTTTAGCTGTTGTGAACATTTTCCCACACTCATCACAATTATGCTCAGAACTTCTGTGAGCCATCTTGCTGCATTTCGCAGACAAAAGCTTCCCACATGATGTGCGGTTAAAAGCGTCTTCTCTGTAGACAGTGTGCTCTTTGAGGTATCGCTGATTTCTGAAAGTCTTCCCAGAGTAGTCACACTTTAAATGTGGTAGGAGGTTCTGCTCTGATTGATGTCTAGGAAAGGGTAGATTTGATGCATGGTCCTCTTCAGATTGGTGTTCGGGAGCAGACAACATTAAGGTGTCGTCATCTCGAGATTGGTGTTTAGGAAAGGACGGGTTTAAGGTGTGGTCATTTTGGAATAGGTCCTCATGGGTGTTCAAGTTTGCATGGGGTTTGTGTTTATTAAAGGACAGGTTTGTGGCTTGGCTCGTTTCAGACTCATGTTTATTCAGGGAAAGGTCAGAGGCGTAGTCTTCTTCAGATTGCTTTTCAGGACAAGACACACAGAAGGTATATTCCTCTTGAAATTGGTGTTTGGGCCAGGAGATGTTTGAGGTGTGCTCCTGTCCAGAACAGTATTTCGGAGAGGAAAGGTTTGAGGTGTGCTTCCCTCCATATTGGTTACTAGTTAAGGACAGATTAGAGGAAGAATTCTCATCAGATTGGTGATTAGTTAAGGACAGGTTTGAAGTGTGGTCCTTCATTGACTGGAGTTCAGTAAAGGAAAGATTGGAGGTGTGTTCCTCTCCAGATTTATGGTTAGTTGAGGACAGGTTTGAGGTGAGGTCATCTTCACATTGATGGTTAATTGAGGACCGGTTTGAGGTGAGGTCATCTTGAGATTGGTACTCTGTAGATGATGGGATTGAGGTGAATTCCTTTTCAGATTGATGGTTAGTTGTGGACAGGTCTGAGGTTTGCTCCTCCACATAATGTTGTTCATGGTAGGACAGATTTGAGGTGTGGTCATCTTGAGATTGGTACTCTGTAGATGATGGGATTGAGGTGAATTCCTTTTCAGAGTGGTCCTTCAGGTTCAAGGGGTGCTCCTCAATAGACTGAAGTTTGTGGTAGGACAGGTCAGAGATGTGGTCCTTTCTAGACTGGAGTTCAGAAGTGGACGTGTGTGAGTAATGCACTGTGAACTGCTCTGGTGTGCTCTCCACTTGGCATGGTTTTGAGATAATAGCATTGCTGGGATTTTTCTGATGTGTCTGAGCAGGAGGGCAGTGTACCGCTTCAAACCTGAATTCTAAACACAAGGAGAATGGACGAAAATGATAAACATACCAAGGGCAAAAAAGTGCAATCCAAACATATTAAACTGCAATAAAAAGAATGTGCTAACTAGATCGGTCATTAAAACTGGCAGATGCTGTGCAGACAAACATTAGTGATCATACATGGAAAAAAAAAAAA
>JAQQZT010000005.1:5253000-5272261 GCA_030068275.1 Clarias platycephalus | reverse complement strand
TTAACTTTATAGATTGGGGAGACCCAACAAAATTCAGGGTCAACATATGCATTATACAAAACAAAAGTAAAAAAAAAAAAAAAAATCACTTTGCAAAAGAAATTGAAACATTTAAGATTTCACAAAAAAATTGTCATCATTATATTTATAGGGAACCATCTTTTAGCCGTTTTATTTGGTTTGCTCCACAATATAAACGGCAGGAAAACATCTACTGTAACACAAAGGCAAAGGGCAAAAATCCAGTTTACATGGCATTTAACAATAATGCAATCCACCAAATTTAGGTACAGTAGATCCTCTTAAAAACATTAATTTCATATTTATTTAAATCATATGTAATTAAAAAAATAATAAAATCAGGTTCACGTGCAATTCACTGTAATTGCATTTATACATATTCTATCACAACTAATATGTGATTATATAAAATAAAAAACATTATTTGTGAGAGAAAACTACATAAAAATGACCATTTTAAGTTTTATGAATGCAAAAAAATAAAATAAAAAATAAATAAAATATATATATATATATATGTTAACGTGTGTCTAAAAACTTTTCCATGATTTTTCTGTTTGGGTTAATTATAATTTTGTAGATGTACTAACTAAAATTTTATCTTCTACTAAATCCTGAGTCAATGTTGTGTACAGAATTCCTGACTGCTTCAGGAAATAAACCGACGTCAACATCTTACCTTTAAACAGATTCCGAAAAATGCTGCTTTGTCTCCGAGGTTCTCCATTTGTAAATAAGTCTGATCTGATGTCTTCCATATTTGATTTCCTGTGTCAGAAAAAGAGATATGATGGTTTTGCATGGCTCTCCTGCCAAACATCAGGTTTGTTAGAATGATGTGAGACATCATTATTGCCTTCTTACCTGCTCCTGAGGACATCAATATCATCTGTTAGCCTGTTGGGATCTGATGACCCTGGGTTACCAGATGTTGAGAGTGAGGAAATGCAGAATAATAAATCATGACCAACACAAGATGCTGTTATATTGCACTACATATCACTGCACTGTTAATTCATAAAGGGAATTTAAAAAATAAATGCTTTTCTACTATATTTAGAACACAACTGTTTCTGGTGCTCTTACACACTCAAACACATGCACACACTTGAACTTCAGAGGGGGTGTTAATTGACTAATTAGTTGCATCAGGTGTGTTAAAGCAAGGAAAACACTAGCCATGTGCAGGACATGTTCTCTATGGTCGGGGTCGAAGTTCTATGGTTTCTTCATTGGTTCCAAAAAACATAGCAATAAATGATGGATTAGTTTTGATTATAAACGCCTTCTACGGTACAGTAGGTGTGTGTTGGGGTGTATTCCCACTCAGGACCTTGTGAGGAACCAGACTCAACAGGGAACCCATCCTCATTTGGGTGAAACGGATAGCAGGGATTGATCTGCATCATACTGTGTGAGACTGGAAGTTCAGTATAACAGGAGATGTGTTTAAGTTAAAATGAAGTCCAGGTCATTATTGGAGGCTCAGTCCCCAATCACCTCACGCATCCCACGCAGACCACACGGGGCATCCACGCGACGAAATCTCCAACCAGAAGCAAGACACCAGGACGAGTCAGACAGCTCCAGGGGGCAGAGGGGGTCTGGATCACTGGCAGCTCAGGAGCGACATGTGTAGCTCGACAGAGAGATAGGAGTGATGATGATGATGATGTACACTGATCTATAGCATAGCTGGTGAACTGGTCAGTGCCCTTTTCCTGTGCATGTGGATTCATTCTGTTTGTTCCGGCCCTACTGTATTTTGGTAGTCAAATGATCGAATGTGATCGTGTTACTCCTCAGCCAAACCCATTCTGAGTGAGAATTAACATTAAAAACACCCTGGCTTTTCTCAAAACTTTTAATGTCAACAAAATAAATCTCTTACTGAAATACGGTTAGTATGTAAAAAAAACAACATAAGTTTAAAGTATCAGAGGAAGAAGATTAAAACAAAACTACAAACCTGGATTAAATAGTGCATTATACAGTATGTAATGCTGATGTTTTGATTTAGAGTCGTTAAGCTTGGATTAATACTTTTGATAATCTGTAATTTAATGCAAGTAAAATAGACAAATAATAAAATACTTAATTTCATTCAAATGTTAACTTCACCAGCAAAACATTATGAGTTTCAACAGCTCAGTTTTTAGATCATTTTTATTCTGGTCCTCTGCAAATTAGATTCCTTAACTTAACTATGATTTATGGGTAGGGGTGGTTCAGTGTTTAAGGCATTGAGAAGGTCCCAGGTTCAAACCCCATAACCGCCAAATTGCCCCTGTTGGGTCCTTGAACAAGGCCCTCAACTGCTCAGCTGTATAATAAGATAAAAATGTAAGTTGCTCTGGATAAGGGAGTCGGCCAAATCCCATAAATGAAAACATTGTGGACATTCCTAAGGATTTATTTGTGCTTTAAAGTAACTTGGTAACAAATTAAATTTTTTTCTTACTGTATTTATTTTAAGAGAGAGAGAGAGAGAACTTCCTATTCATTGAGTATTACACCAGTCTCTGTGTTTTATCTGATATGGCCATATAATATGAATATCAAGATGAACTGTCTTATAATAAACTCTTCTACTATATCCTGGGTGATATTTTCCTGTAGGATGGGTAATAGAACATTTTTGTCTGTCTGTCTGTTTGTTTGAGCATGCCTCACGTAAAAAACTAATGAACGAATTTTAATGATGCATTTGGCCGAGCTTGAAGAAACGTATAGACTGGTAATAATAATATGCTAATTTGAAATTTAAATAGAAAACAATTTACTTTGAAAAAATCACTAGTTGATCTCAAAATTCAACAGCGCTTAAAAAAATTCAGTAAAAAAAAAAAAAAAGGCTATGAGTGTGCAATTAATTTCTACGCAAATAAAGTCGTGGCCACATCTACGTAGTAATTTAATATAACTTACAAACTCTGTTTTTAAGTCTTTTCAGTTGAATTTATTATTGTATTATTGTTTTCATTCATCGGTTAGCAAAATGTTATTTAACGATAGATCCAGGGGTAACTCCGCATTTGAGGTGTTAAAACCTGAGCACCACCAAGTTGTGGCTGTTGGGCCCTTGAGCAAGGCCCTTAACCCTCAACTGCTCATATGTGTAATGATGTAAATGTAAGTCACTCTGGATAAGGGAGTCTGTAAATGTGACTGATACATGTTGTAAAATGTCACCCAGCCCCTGCAGCTGGAACTGCTCTAAGAACTGCTTTACATAGCAAATTCACCAACACCTTCTGACCAATCCCATTCCACAACTGAGGTGCAGTGCTGTGAAAATCCTGAATGCACACAATTTATATAGAATGACTAGTTATATAGAATGACAGAGTCAGTTTCTTGTCATGATTTTAAATTTGTCCATCACGCAATTAATAATTCACTTGTCTGCCTAGAGACCTGGTCTTTTTTATGGTGTTTCTACAGAAAACAGGTTGAGATCAGACGATACTCATTGTCCCGTTTAGTTTGAATCGACCGGACGACTGTTGTTCAAAATCTTAATTTAATTATCATGAGCTGAATTTGACAGTAGCTGGATCTGATGGTGTTAAAGGAGGTTTTAATCAAACGGGTCACATAAGCTTTTGTAGTGTGTGTAGTTTTGGAGATGTGTGTATCTCTGTGTAAGAGAAAGTGTGTGTGTGTTAGTGAGTAGTAAGTTTATTTTCTGTCCTTCCTGTTGCCTCATTCTGTCTTGAGGCGATTGTAATCTCTGCAGTGGCGTATTTTAGGAGTTTTGTCCTGGAACT
Organism: Clarias platycephalus; assembly: GCA_030068275.1. Lineage (NCBI taxonomy): Eukaryota > Metazoa > Chordata > Actinopteri > Siluriformes > Clariidae > Clarias > Clarias platycephalus. The sequence goes on along the minus strand of JAQQZT010000005.1, from coordinate 5,268,470 downwards.
GTTTTGTCCTGAAAAGCAGTTTTCATTCTGGCCTTGATTGTTCCTGATCGTTCTGTTTTTACTCCTGTTAGCCACCAGGGGGGGCTGTTTAACACCTGGATATTCTTCATACACGTGAACACCCTATGACAAGAGCTTGACCAGAAAGGCATGTTATGCCTGTGATGTCACACTGATCCAAGTGGCAAACCTCAGGCTTTGATTCTTGACAAAACAAGTTGCTAACATTTGATGTCATCACTGAATCTGGTCTGATCTGATTAAGCAACTGACTTATTCAATTATTTACACTTTAGTTTAAAAATCTGAATTATTGTTTACGCACCAGTTGCTTGTTCTTTTTTTTGATCATCTTATAAATATGACATCAAAAAGAATAAAAGTAAACATCTCACTCACTCATCGTCTATACCTCAATTTTGTATTTGTATTATTTTTTTTTACCTTTTAGCGTGTTTAAGCACTCTCCACTCATGATTTTTTCTTTCCGACCACATTTCCTCCACAAAGTTGACCGTTCAGCACTATGCTTCCCGGTTATGATAATGTGTTCGTAACCCAGTTTGAGTCATTTCGGCCAAAATGGTAATAACTCATCCCTGTATCTGGTCGGGTTCCTTATCTTCCTTATGTTATTTAGGAAGTGTTTCCTCACCACCGTCGCCTCTGGCTTTGCACAGTCAGGATAAATCTAAATCGGTATCCAGATGTCCGTAAAGCTGCTTCGTGTCGTTGTTAAAAGTACCACATAAGTACAACTGAATTGAATTGAATCAGAAAGCATACATTAGAGCTAATCCACTATCAGACAGAATTACAACACTGCATAAACATGTTTGTTTACTGCTTTGGCGGTAATCAGCTTGAGCTAGGTGTGACTTTATGGCCAGGTTCCATCTATACAAATCCTGCTGTTTGTCACCAAAACAACAACATAACGAAATAGCACTTAACAAAAAGCAACATTTCACTCAAAAAAAAGAAAAGAAAAGGAAAAAAGAAAAACACAAAAATGAAAATTGAATTTAAATGAAACCAGGTTGCTGTTTGTGTTTTGATCAGTTGATCCACTAGAGGGCAATGCACTATGAGTCAGGATCTCACTGGGCAAAAGCTGCTCTGAACACAGTTTTGTTACAACAGTGTGTGTATGTGTGTATATAATTTTCTTATAGTTCAATTATAATTACACAAGACAATTAGGTTTGAGTCTTGCATGCGTACATTAATAGACAATAAAATAACACCTATATATATTTATTTATTTATTTATTTATTTATTTTGCATTTTAGCCAGGAGGTTTCTGTCTAATCAATTACGAGAACCCACAGTCAAGCTGAACGTAATGTTTTCCCATTAATACCCCTCCTGAAAAAGTGCTCCATGGAATTGTTAAATGTTTCTGAGAAACATGGAGAATTGGTGAGAGACACAACCATGTCATTGAATAATAATTTAAAAAAAATTATTAGCCCTTAAAGCCATTATTTGTTTTGCTGTTTTTTTTTTTGTGTTAATTTTTATAAACATATATAGGGCTCAGGATGGTGCAGAATAAAGTGTAATATCCTTTTTTCCAGCACATAATAGGCAATATGATATACTGAATTTCTGTTTATATATTTTAACCAACTTCCCCAAACATGACTGAGCAAAAGATTCAGAACTGAAAGAAATAATAATATGTTCATCTTTCAGTCACATGTTCTGGTAGTGGTCAAATTGACCAGCAAGGCTTCTATATACATTAAGCACTTTAATTTTTTTAATCATCATTAATCTACTGTATGTTGTTTTGTCATGACGTATCTGTGCCGCTTGTATCTAAAGATGCAAAGAAGCCCTAACAAGCACTTTAGGTAGCAGCTCAAAGCTCATGCATTTCTAGAAGACCATGAGAGTCGCTATGAATTCTTTCAATGCTTCCGAAGTGTCCGTTTGAAGAATGGAGGGCTGCCATGTCCTTAGCCAGCATTAATATATCATACTCCACAATTTATTTATTTTTTTGCATTCAGACTTTTAGTGAGATTCCTTTGTGTTGCATTATTGTCTTTTCAATAACAGGCAGGATTACTCGTTCAGAGCTTAAAGTGGGTCCATCATCTATTATTGTTATTTTGTTAAGGACAGCGGAGGAGAGGCCGTGGGATTATCAGGATAAGTAGTGATTGATGATATTTTAATAGATTTAATCCCTGTGGAGTGGTGATGTCTTGGGCTTGAGGGTTTATAATCCCCTCTTCACTTCTGCTAATCTGTTCTCTCCCTCTCTCATTATTTATAAGCACATCAAAAAAGGAAATTTTATGTCAGTAGATTTCAGACATTACTCCATTTTATTATCCATTAAGTCATGACGAATAATGATTACATTTAGAACCCTATGTACAGTATGAGCACCTGTAGAACTGGCCATTTTCGGGATAAATTGAAATTAAAATAACTTTTTGGTTCAAATTTATAATGTAAATGTACAAATTTAGAAATGAATAAGGAAAAGGAAAACCTTGAGAGAGCAAAATGTGAAGATGCTTTGTTATTGATGTTTTTGCCTCTTTTTAAGAGGATTTTTAGAAGAAACCAGACAGTTTTTAAGAACTGCATAATGGAGAATGGAAAATGAATGTTATGTAGAAAATATTATATATATATATATATATATATAATTATTATTATTATTATTATTATTATTATTATTTTTTTTTTTTTTTTTTGACCTATTTGCAATAAATGAAACAATAAAATAAATTAGTTGTTATGCCTGTGGCATTGCACGTCCAGGGTCGAGGGTTCGGTTCCCGCTTCAAGTCTGTGTGCATGCGAGTTTGCATGTTCTCCCTGTCCTTGGCGGGTTTCCTCCGGGTTCTCCGGTTTCCTCCCACTGTCTAAAGACATGCAGATTAGGCTAATTTCCGTTTCCAAATTCCCCATAGTGTGTGTGTTTGTGGTTGTGTGCCCTGCATTGGATTGGCACCCTGTCCATCTTCCTGTAACTCCGTACAGGATAGAGTAGTATAGAGAATGAGAGTGAGTGAGTAAAACTTATTTATCATATAATTAATACATTTAATTAAAAAAAAAAAAAGATTTTCATTTGACTCACTCTTGGTTTAAAAACAGTATTAATTTTCAATGTTAATTTTTGTACAGATGTTTGTTTTTGAGCATGATACCTTTTTGCTTTCCTGATTTTTGGTTCATTTTGTTGTTTTATATATTTAATGAATATTAAACTGGGCCATTTTGATCCAGAGTGATTACCTAGCCTCCAATACTATAATTTTCTATACATCTTCAATTTAATTTCAAATTCTGTACAAGAGCTATATAAAATTCCATATTAAATAACTTAAATCCAACAGTTCACTGCAGTTCACTGGTATTTGTAAGTTTACATAAAAATAATTATATACATATTTAAATACAAGGTCCAAGTCCTTATTTATAAGTCGGGACACAGAAATAAAAACAAGGTCAGAGAGCAATTACGTGATTTCTGAGCCACTCAGAGGGAATTACACATGATTATGTTAAGGCTTTAAAGATTAAATGTGAACATTAAAACTCAACTGGATGGATATTAATGTGCTTCTTAAAGTCAGAGAAGCAAACTCTGTGTCTGTTCGGTGTGTGATAAACATCAAGCGTAAATGTACATGATGCTACTACGACACACCTAATATTGAGTAGGTCCCCCCTTTTGCCACCAAAACAGTGATGCACTGCGTGTTCTGACACCTTTTTTTCTATCAGAACCAGCATTAATCTTTTAAGTAATTTGAGCTACTGTAGCTCTTCTATTGGATTAGACCACACAGGCCAGGATCACCAGTTTTCTTCATGGAACCACTTTTGGTAGGCAGATCAGGACCACTGGACTATGGTTCAGAAGGTCCCGGGTTCAAACCCCACAACCACCAAGTCACCACTGTTGGGCCCTTGAGCAAGGCCCTTAACCCTCAACTGCTCAGATGTGTAATGAGATAAAAATGTAAGTCGCTCTGGATGAGGGTGTCTGCCAAATGATGTAAATGTAAGAGCTGCAGTTTTGCAGTTGCTCTGACCCCGTTGTCTAACCATAGCTGTTTGGCCCTTGCCACAGTAGCTACTGTACATTCATAATATCTTATTACAATAGCACCTTTAAGTGGGTGAGATCTATTAAGCAGTAAGTGAAACTTTTTTTCCCTTAAGGTGTTGGAAGCAGAAAAAAAGGGATTTAAGTGACTTTCACATGGGCCAAACTGTAATGCGTAGACTACTGGGTCAGGGAAACTTCAATACTGGAGCTCTTGTGGGATGTTTCCGGTATTTAGTGATTGGTAACTACCAAAAATTCTCCAAGGAAGGAAAAAACGGTGAACCAGTGACATCGGCGGCAAAGGGTCATTGGGGAACAAAGGCTGGCCCGTGTAGTCTGATCCAGTAGAAGAGCTCAGAGTGCTGAAAGAAAGGTTAATGCTGGTTCTGATATAACGGTATCAGAACACCTCTTTGCCTGTCAGTCACAATAAAGGCGGTGTGGCATCTGTGCTCGTTCTATTCATTTTAACATATTTTTTATTTATTTATTTGTTTACAACTGGACATCCATTCAAGTTAATTCCTGTTATTATTTACATTATAGCAGGTACTTTCTCACTAGGCTCTTTTTTTTTTTTTCTTCTTTCTGAAATGAATCAACATCCAGTGACCAATCAGAATGGAGAATTTACCAGTGAATAAATTCAAAGAAGACACACTGTAGTGATGATGTACTTTGCAGTTTTCTGTCATATTTTTCTTTCAATATATCAGGGGTGTAATCGCCGGAGAGGACTGGGGGATGTGTATTAAACTTGGTTGGATGAAGTGGCAAAGAAAGCATTAAACTGGAGCGAGGAAAAATGAATATATCAAAAGATGACTCTATTTTTATGCCACGATAGTGAGTTTAAAAAATAAGAGTGGATTCACAGCAGTTACATAAACTAATCCTTTATTTGTTGAGATGTAATGATTTTCTGGGATTTTATTGCCCTGTCGAATATTTAACAATAATGCAGATAAAGTGCTTCAGAACTGTACACACATCTTTAGTGACAGTTGTTTTGTTTTTTTTGCACAAGGACATAGTAGTTAAAAAAACACAACAAGAAAAATACATCATCATTTGTATACTGTATATAAAATAAACAACCTGTTCAATGTGACTTCATGGGTAACGCACTTGGACACTTACAGCCATCATCTCATTGCCGCTTCATTACAAATGACGTTAAATAAATACAATCAACAATACAGTACATATAAACAGCAAAAACAAACCCGAGTGATAAGAAGATGCACGGGTTAGAAATAAAGGTCCACTTTTTCACCAGTCTCTGTAACTCAGTGCTCGTTTTCTGTGTCGCTGTTGAGTTAAGGATGAGGAGACGAGACTTTCGAAGTGATCTTGGTGTCCTGTTTGGATGTGCTAGATAAATCGATAGCCATGTCCTCCAAATCATCCGTCGCAGACCCTCGACTCGGCCATGTGGCGTCTCCTTTTTTCCCTTCCGTCTCCTCGGGGTATGGTTCGGAATGGGTGGATTCCGGACTCTCCGTGGATTTCTTGGACATTTCCATGGACTTTTTATGCATTCCTGAATGAAGAGAAGAAAATACACCAGGGTTAAAACCTGATGCAAATCTGCTGAGGTGTAGAATTGATTAAGAAGTCAACTGGGATGAGGAAACCGCACCTCTCAGACTGGGGCCAGTCCTTGATGTTGCTGATAGCTTGTCCTGATTTTGCAGAGTGAGAGGAGTCCCTGGGTCAACAAGGACGAAACGTCAGTTAAATCAAATCAGCCAAACGCAAACTCACTCCTGTGCCCTGCCTTAGATGGTATTCGACTTATTTGGCTTGACTTATAATCAGCATAAATGACTGTTGGTAATCGCATCACATTTCATCTCACAACTATAGCCCGCTGCTTTAGTCAGCTAGGTAGTGTTAGCATTACCTTTTCATAAGTAGCTATATAAACGTATGCAGTTAGCCAATTATTTGTACGGTATGAAGCTATTTTGTATCATTTAAGTAAGGAGTCATTTTTTGGTAGCATTTAACTTTAACACTCTCCAGTGAACCTCTGTAGTCCAACTAGAGACCGTGGAGGCCAATGGTGATTACCAGTGTATTTATTCCCATTTTACAACCGTAGTAGGACCCCCGGTCAACATTCACACAGACATTCACACACTACGGGCAATTTGTGAACGTAATTTAGCCTTATCTGCACATCTTTGGACTGTCGGAGGAAACCGGAGAACCCAGGTGAAGCCCACCAAGCACAGGGAGAACATGCACACAGACCTCAAGGCGGGAAACAAACCCGGACCCTGGAGGTGCAAGGCGAAGGTGCTAACCACTAAGCCACCGTGTTGCCAAATTACACTTTAAATGATAATATTTTATTCTTTACAGTATGTCGAGCCAAAGAAGCGAATACAAGCCTAGTCAGGACATCACATGGTTGAGTTTGTGCTTGGCTGAATTTTCAAGAAATTTTATTTAATGTAGAAAACCGTTGTGACCCAGAGATGCCTGTCACTTGGCAAAATTAGACTTATATAGAATATTTAGAAAAAGAAAACATTGGCGCTTCATCTATAAAAAAAAAAAAAAGCCAATGATAGAGCAATCATATTTCAGAGATGTTTCTAATTGTTATGGTGCAGATATATTATATACTGAAAAAGTTATATACTGTAAAAATGGTGTTTGGTTGAAGTCAGACAAATCTTTAAACCACTTGTGCATACCCAGGAAAAAGGGTACTAAAAAATTCTTGTGCTTATCTTTTTGTACATATATTGTGTATCATTTATATGGGAAGGTGTATACTGTATAGTGCAGTGTAAATAGCATTAAGATGTTCAGCTTAAGAAGCAGTGGTAACAAGGTATAATTTATCCTTACACTCATTACAGAAAAATCACACACACTTCATACAGTAAGTGAATAGTCACATGACCCATGTGTTCAGTTTACTCTTTTTTTAAGCATTTATCACTTGGTAAATAAAGTTGTGTTTGAATGTTGGCAGGAATTTGACATATACAGTATACATAATCATTTTAGAAACTCTTCATTTCTATGTGTGTGTGTATAATATTGATAATATTAGTAAAATATATTTGAATCTACCCTCACTCACTCATCTTTTATACCGCTTTATCCTGTATTCAGGGTAGCGGGGACCTGAAGCCGATCCCAGGAGACTTAGGGCACGAGGCAGGGTACACCCTGTACAGGGTACCAATCCATCGCAGGGCGCACACACATACACACACACACACTATGGGCAATTTGGGAACGCCAATTAGACTAACCTGCATATCTTTGGTCTGTGGGAGAAAACCCACCAAGCACAGAGAGAACATGCAAACTCCATACACACAGAGTTGGGAATTGAACCCGGACCCTAGGAGGTTCAATGCTAACCATTTTGCTAGTCTATTTTTGAATCTATAATTTCTTAAAATAAGATTATAACAAACCAAATACAAAATTAATAAACCAATTTCAGGTCAAATATTACCAAACGTGCAAATGAAAAATTTCTCATTCTTTTGACAGATAATTTTGCTTCTTTGCAAGAAATAAATTCCTAACAACTAGCAAAATTCTCTGGCAATAGATCAAGACATTTTTCACTTTCAATTTTGGTAACATTTTTACTAGAAATAAGTTGAATCTTTTATTTGGTTTGTTTTTCATCTTATTTTAAGAAATTATAGATTTGTAGATTTCTAGTTTAAAGTTTTCATTTGCTACTGTAAGATGCTAAGATTTTTTTTTTTGCAATGTAATTTTGCTGTTAATGTTATTCATATGAAACACAAAATTTGCCATATTGTACATTTGCATGCATAACGGAAAGAGCTACATATAAAAGCTGTGTGATTTGTAGTCACAGTAACTAATCATTAGAGATTGCATGAGTCAGTAACTCTATGCCTATTTTTCTACACAAAGTAATAATTTCAAATAGTAGGATATAAACATAATGTATCTGTTTTCCTAAAAATAATTTTTTGTGTAAATGCTCCTTCAACAATTTTATGAATAAATCCATTTGTATCCAGTTTAAATGAGGACCATTGTGGTTCACACATTAGTCTTTTGCACATAGTTTCATTGTTCAGGTGTAGGTTTTTTTCACATCAAGTGTTTTTTATCATTTAATGTTCATAAAAATTTTTTCATGAATTTACATGTTTAAATGTAGGATGTAACAAAACTGAAATGCATTTTTCGTTACATGCTTTATGTTGTTTCTTACACAAGCTGGATGGTGATTTGTAATGAAATGTGTGTTTAAGACTGTAAATGAGTGAGAAAGCTGAATGCGGCTCACCCAGAAGCCAGGGCGCACATGAGCCCATCATGCCGTTTTTGGCGGAGTTGAGGATGGATTCTGGTAAAGGGATGGAGTGACGGACCATGGCGCCGTACAGGCCATATTCAGCCATCACGCTGCTGCGGCCCCAACACTTCTCACGTTTCCTCCATTTGGCCCGACGGTTCTGGAACCAGACCTGGCCAAAGCACACATTGTTAGAAATATATTCATCCCTTCACATTGGAGTAATTGAACATGATTTTGGAAATGCTGCATGGTTTTAATACAGTTTATTAATTATCTTTAATGCATTTTTCTCACATACATTTAGAGTTTTTCACATACTCCAATTGTCTTGAATCCGTTAAACAGATTTTATTAATGTATTCATTTATTTTCACTAATTTCTTTTTAACATGTGAAGACATAGTACTTACAAAATCACATGATATAACCAAAATGCATTACATACATATTGTCTTATTATGAGAATTAATTTAAATAGTTAAATATTGTATATTAAGATCAAGATCAGTATGTTCATTATATTTTTTACATTATTATATTTTTCAGTATACACCACAAATCAGCCACAGAATAAAAATTGCCTAAGCTTGTTTCAGGTCATTTCTTCTATTAATAATTTGAAATTTATGAAATCACAAACTCAGCAACAAAAAAGTTAATGTAAAAAAGTTTTTTGTGTCTATTCGTAATTTTCTGAAAAAGTAGACATGATATTCATCATTTAGATTTTTTTTTTTTTTTTTTTTACTTATATGCATTTGGCAAAGTTAAATTCCTGTGATATGTATAATAATGGAAAACATGAACTTTAAATGATGTCAAATTTAATTAAATTAAAGATTCTGCTTCGCAAATTTTTTGTGAACATTTTTCTTCATTTAGTCTTACAAGTGTCAATTAGAAATGGTCAAATCTTACGACACATGATGATGGAAAAGAATTCTGTCTATTTTCTGAAAGTAATATGAAAACTTGCCCTGTTTTTTTTTTTTTTTTTTTGCCTTACCCATTGCCTCTATCCTTTTCTGACCATTTGTTAGATCTTCTCATTGTTGTTTCTAATATAAATTTTCCCAGTTTTGTGTTTCCAGCTGTGTAGGAATCCATACCTGTATCCTGTCCTCAGGGAGCTCTGTCTTCATAGCCAGCATTTCCCGTGCATAAACATCTGGATAATGAGCCTCGTTAAAAGCCTTCTCCAGTTCTTCCAGCTGGTGAGAAGTAAACACCGTCCTGATTCCAAAAAAGAAATCAGATGAGTTCATACAAGTACATTAAGATGCAAAAATCCAACCCAGGCAGACGTGTATCAAGTTTCATCAATGCAGGTTTTCTCAGCGTCTAAATTTATTTTAATCTTTCTAAATGTCTTTACTATTTACTTTCTTATTCTTTTTAATTCTGATATACTATCCTAATACATTTAGCTTTTTTCAATTAATTAAATGAAAATTAATGAGCTGGTAATCCATTAAATCTCAGATTTTTTAAATTGTTGCAGTTATTTTGATTTCTTAAATGTTTGTTGCTCAAATCTCCTTTACTGTATTTTGAACTGATTTAAGCTCTCAGAGCTGATGTGTAGCAGGTCATCACTGTGTGGATCTTTACTGGTTTCCCATCACATGTAATCTAGTTAGCTGATTGAAGGCTAAATCCTGATTTCTTCTCCATCAAAATCGAATTTAGAAGGTGGAAAAGTGATCAGTGATAAAACATGATCTCTGTATCTCTTTCTGGTGCTCTCACCTGTGTCTACGTTTCTTCCGTTTCTGAGGGTTACTCAAGCTTTTCTCTTCATTATGATCCCCAGAGAGACAGTCATCATCTATGAATTTCACATGGAATAATGTTAATTCAAACAACTGTATGCACAAATTAAAATCAAATAGAAGTGTAACTTAAATGGCAAAAATGCCATAAATCTATATTTACTCTGTACAGCTGTTTTTCTTATTGTTCTATATTTCTTCATATATTTTCTATATTGTGTATTTTTGTCGTACAGTTATTTTATTTATTTAAATTTTTATATTTTATTTTATTCTTTCTTAGTTAAATTTACCTTCTATTTTATTTTTCATATTTATTTCCTATTCATAGTCTTTTATTTTAAGGTCACGAGCAGTTGTCTAAGCATTTCACTGCATATCGTACTGTGTATGACTGTGTATATGACAAATAAAACTTGAATTTGAATTTGATAACTGCTTAGTTCAATTAAAAATAATTTTTAAAAAAAACTGTTGTAAGTTGTATAATGTAAAGTGTAATGTAACTTGAATTAAAAATAAATACAATTAATACACTTTATTACAAAACTTTAAGTATTTAAAAATGCTTTATTTAGGGACTTGCTTTCTTACTTGCCTAGCAAGTATACAAAATATTTTAAATGCCATTTTTATGTAAGAAGGTATGTACAGTGTAATTAAATTTGACAACCAAATTCTTCTTCTTCTTGGTTTATTTATCTATGTTTTTTATTTCCTTCTTCTTTAAATACTTAATTACCAGCTACTCCTCTAACCTGTCTGTCACAGCTTTATAATACATGTCTATTTAATGGTGCATTTTTTATGAACAAATTTCTTTCTTTCATATAACTGCACAGACATGAACAGTAAACAACTCTGACTTAATTTTTTAAGTGTAATGTACAATATATTTTCTTCTTATTATTATTATTATTATTATTTAACTAAGCTTCTTTTTTATGTATTTATTAAAAATATAAATAGAGTATGACTAATGTTGACAATCCAAATCAAATCAAATGTGAATATGTCTACTGCCCATTTTTATTAAAATCCAGAATAATTTTATCAGATTTATGTCAGTATTTTTCCCTGTGTGAAATACTGTATTCTCACCTTCCTAGAATCACCAAGACAAACTCTTCATTGAGGATTAAACAAAATTTTATTAAATTTTATTTATACAATCGACCTTGTCAAAAAAGCAGCTTTAAAAAATAGAAAAATTCTGGATATAATAATTTTTAAGCATCTAGATTTATAAATTGGTGATTCATCAGGATCCAACATGGGAAAACAGAAAACCCGGAGATGACCTACCAGAATAGACGTCGGGTCGCTGTGGCTCAGTATTGTGGTTGAAATGGCGTTCGGTGCGGGACTGCAGGAGTGGGATGTGTCCTGGGAGGAAACATGGAGTACCAGGAGGCTGCTGAGCTGCCAGACTGCAGAGGAAACCCAAACCTAGTGGCAGAGACCCTGCAGGCAAAGAGAAGCCTCCGATCCCGGTGCCGTGACCCTCATCGCTGCCTTCGTGTTGTCCTCTGACTTCTACAGCACCAGACTGACGCGGCTGGAAGTCAGGCTCGAGGCCCAGCAGGTCGGTGATGGCGAAGCCTTTGGATCGAAATCCAGACGACCCCCTGACGTGTGACTTGTCAGCACCATAACAAGTCGGAGTCGTTAGAAACTTAGTGTGCGGCTTTTCCTCCACTTTCTCTCGTCCTGTCATGACTATGTACTGGAGTTCAGGGATTAACTATAATTATTTCCAGACACCAGCAGCAGATAGGAGTAATAGAATGAATCTTTCAGGACAATTTATCTCTCCATTACTCTGTCCCAGGAACTCCAGCAGCCAATCAGATGTGAGCTACAGATTTTTACTGAGGCGTTTCCCTTTTTCCTCCCCCGCAATCCCAGGGGATTAATTGCCACCAATTTTCCTTTAAATCCAAAAGGGATTTAACAGCACTTGCTCCTTAGGTCAGTTTCCACCCTAGATTTCACTTCCAGCATTTATGCACAGACTATAAGAACAAATAATTTTTAAAAATGTGCCAATAGAAACAGATTATCTTCTATACCAAAAATGTATATATATATATATATAGTCTTCCTACGATTTTCTGTTTATCATTTATGATTTATAATATTTAGATCTCTTTTGTAAAGTAAAAGATCACAAGATCACTTAAAACACCAAAACACCATCCAATGCATTAAAGATCATTTGAACAATGAGACTGTAAATAAATTAGGTTACATTTCTTATGAAACTATAAGACCAGGTTTGATTTTCATGTTTTAAGACCTCTTACAATTATTATTATTATAATTCTAAAAGCACTGTAAAATAGGATTCTTTAAGCAAAGTGTAAAATCATTATCTTTTAACCTGACTCTCATATGTTGGTGTAAAAGGAAATGAAAAAAATAATACATGTAATGTAATATAATGTAAATGTAATGAACAAACTTGTTCATTCATGCTAAAACTAAATAAAATTTTATAAATAAACAAACACTTTATAATAATTTAACCCCACTTTAGTTTAGTTAAATCATTTTAACCCCAAACTTGAACACCAATTTAAATGTAATAAATAAAGCCCCCATAATAACACATCCATTTTCTATAACTTATATTTATTAACTTACAATCTCCTCATAATGTCTTTTTGTACGTAATTAAAATTTCTATTTTCAAACAGGGTTTATTGAACAATAAATAAACAACAAATCAACTCTGCATTTCTAAATTAATTAAATAATAATGAGACAATAGTTATAAAATTTCTAGCTTAAAAATTTGTTTTTTAAAGCAAAAAATATCTTGAGGTATTTTATGTTAATTAAGCCCCAATGTGCGGGTATATACAGTATACTTAAAACATTTTTTTTTACTTGAGTATTGTTATCAACATAACTTGTGTTTGCATATATTGCACATTAGTACAATTATTAATATTTAAATCATTTAAAATAAATAGATACATGAATTATGAATTATTAATTAAATTAGTAAATTATTAATAAAATTTATAAATATAATCATGTTCATACAGAATCAGGCAGCTTCATTTGTAATTAGCAAAGTTAAATGAATTAGTTAAAGACTTGCATGTTTTGTTTGATGTAAGATTAAGAATAAATGGATTAGTGATGCCGTATGAAACCTGTTCAAAATTTTAATTGAAATGAGACAAAATGCTTGAGTCAATGGAACAAAACTTTTTTCAGCAATATAATAAAATTGATCCCCTCTGTCCTCATTACAATCAACCCCTGTCTTTATTTAATTTAAACTTTATTTATTAACTTTTCCAATACTATCTTCATTATTGAATTCATCGCTTCTCCGCAGCTATTAGTCCAAAAAGACTGCAGGTGTTTAATTGATCTCTTAATTAATTAATTATGGAAATAATTAGACGTTTTTTGTTGGCTACTCTGAAGCGCAGCAGTTACAAACAGAAGGACACAATAATGGTTAACACATGGAATCGGTTTCTGTAAAGATAAAACACACACACACTCATAGTGAATAGGGCGTGTGTGGGAGTGTACAGGGGGGAATGAGGGGCGTTAGGACGCAGTTTGCTCTCTCTCTAGAGACTAGGGACAAAGGAAATCCACTTGTGGTCTCAGGGTTAATTAAAAACACCCGCCCTGATTAAATCATTTTAACACACACACACAAATACACACACACACAAACACACACTCACACACACAGACAGCATTCTGTAGGCTGCAGTTCACTGAAAACAAATTGAAATACACTTGTATTTCAAGTTGCTGTTAATACTATTTCCTGGATAAACAATGACATCACAACACTATGACTTCAAACATATTTTCGAATGTTTACAGATACAAAGCAGATAGATTACATTTCCTTTTTTTGATAAACTCGCTCTATCAGCTAGAGATTGCGAGTTCGATTCCCGGGTGATGCTGTAACCTCTCGCAGCCGGAGGTCTAGAGAGAGCTGATTGGCCGAGCTCTCTCAGAGAGGTACTTGGTGCTCCCACATTAATCACAACTCTACAGCCAATCAGGGGCATCTGTGAGCTCATGCAAGCTTAGGGAGCGGATAGCGTGTCCTCCGAGTGTGTTACGCCGTTGTCCTAACACACCTGAAATACCTGCCAGATTTTCCACTCATCAATCTCGCTTTATTTCACTCATCCTCCAAATGTGCCATTTCTACTGTATGTAAATGACTTACTGTTGAGCCACGCCCCTCCAGAGAACAGCAGAGCCGAGCAACAAGCTGTGGGAGGGGATATTCATTTATGAGGTCACATTGGGGTGAAAACCTAATTGGATTGTTTAATTCCCAGCCAGTACAAAAATTTTAAATAAAAGCAATGTTTCTTGTTTGCACGCACATAAATGACCCATCTCGATGACATAATATTTACATAAGTTATATTCATATTAGAAATGATATTTAGGCAAAAGCGATAGATTGGCACCCCGTCCAGGATGTACCACGCTTCATGCCCTAAGTCTCCTGGGATAGGCTCCAGGCCCACCGCGACCCTGTACACGGGATAAGCGGTTATAGGCGATGAATGCATGAATGATTGAAGAGGAGTTTATTTTGTGTCTCTGTGCAATATTACACCAAACTAAAAGACATAAAAATGCTTGGAGCACTTTCCTGTAGATTTTACATTTATATCTCAAGAGCATTTGGCAGACACCCTGAGTGGCTTAAACGTACCTTCTTTAAACATCTGAGCAGGTCTCGCTCTAGAGTCGAATCAGTGGCTGTGCTGAGGTTTGAACTCACAACCTTCCAATAACTATTCCAACTTGTCCTGTACAAAAGCGTTAGACCTTGTCTGAGTTTAAACAGAAGCTTAAAACTCGCAAATCTTCCAAATGACTAAACATATATAGAAGCACATGTCTAATCACAGTGTCTAAGGAGCAGCTTTGCATATTTAATCATAATCTTTAAGGCCTAAGGCGGCCCTGTGGCACGAACGTACGCAGTCGAATAGTTTATATTAGTGACAGGTTTGAAGTGTGTCTTGACACGAGATGGGAAGTGAGATTATGGAGACTTGTAAATCTTTATTATGGCTCGTTTAATTTGCAAACAAAAAAATGAAATAATCCCAGGCCTAAGAGTTGTTTATTGCACTGAATTAGGTTAATCTATGAGGAGACTCTTTTGCATAATTAGTGGAGCAGAGGTGGGGTCAGGGTCTGATTGATAAATAAATGTGTGTGTGTGTGTGTGTGTGTGTGTGTGTGTGTGTGTGTGTGTGTGTGTGTGTGTGTGTGTGTGTG
>JAQQZT010000005.1:5041323-5051955 GCA_030068275.1 Clarias platycephalus | reverse complement strand
TTTTTCATTTTTGTGAAGCTGCTTTGAGACAATGACGATTGTTAAAAGCGCTATATAAATAAAATTGAATTGAATTGTGTGTAGAGTGGTGGTGAGTGTGAGATGATGAAGGCAGACCTGGAGGCTTCTCTCTCGGGGAGCAGTAGTTCAGCTATTCAGTGTCGGGATGTGTGTCGCTCCTACGGCAAGCTGCGCGTCCTCAGCAGCCTCAACCTCACTGTACCTCAGGGCCAGATGTGAGTACGGATTATACTCGCTGTCTCTCTAACTCTCTGTCTCTTTCTTACTCTCTCTGGCTCTTTTAATGTTTCACATAAGCAGACACATGGCTTGTTCGTTTTAGCTCCATTTCTATATACAGTACACACACACACACACACACTCACTCAGACACACTCAGACACTTAGGACAGTTGCTAATGTTTAATTGATATAATGTGTCTATAACGGCACCACTCAGAGATAAATAACTCCACAGCTACACACACCCACACACACACACACACACACACTGTATCAGCATTCAAACGTGTCTACTGGTCACACCAATTCTGCAAGCGAACTGAAAAATGTGTGTATAAGGATGTACTGTAGTCAGATTTTCCCAGGGTCCAGGTTTGATTCCCGTCTCTGTGCGCATGGAGTTTGCATGTTCTCCCCGTGCTTGGTGGGTTTCCTCTGCGTACTCTGGTTTCCTCCCACAGTCCAAAGACATGCAGATTAGGACAATTGACGTTCCCAAAATTGCCCGTAGTGTGTGAATGCGTGTGTGTATGTGTGTGTGCCCTGCGATGGATAGGCACCTCGTCCAGGATGTACCTTGTCTCGTGCCCTAAGTCTCCTGGGATAGGCTCTAGGCCCCCCACGACCCTGAATACAGGATTAAGAGGTTTAGACAATGAGTGAGTATGAGTAAGTAGGTGGCACTGTGGCTCAGCCGGTAGCACAGCTGCATCACATCTCCATGGTTGGGGGTTCGAGTCTCACCTGGGGTTTGAGTCTCACCTCCGTTCCAATGTCTGTGAAGTTTGTACAGTATGAGGCAGGGGTAGAATTTGGTTAAGGCATTGGACTATGGTCCGTAAGGTCCCAGGTTCAAACCCTACCACCACCAAGTTATTACAAAGCATCTAACTTGAAAACCATTATATAACTTTAAACTGCCACATTTTGAGCAAAGCGTGACACGTAGCCACCAGATTTCCAAGCAAAAGCCGTGACGAGCCATTCGCATCGCTTCTCTCTGTCATGTGATCAGTGAACCTCATCATAAGTTCCTGTGCAACACAGCGGCTGCTGCGAGTGGCTTAAATGTGTTCAGAGGGTTTTTGAAGAATGTTGAAGCCGATAAAAGGAGGTTTATACCCTGTTATTGCCGTTCGTTGCAGTCGCTCCAGCAGTAAAACACGACAGGTATGCAGCACTTAACATCGATAGTACGTTTCGTCAAACAGGGCGTTATGCAAATTGGATGTTGCTCGAGCACCATGTTATGTATTTAACAAAGCGTGTGGGATTCTGTGGAGTAAGCACTGCAGTGAGACGGAGAAATAATGTTACAAAATGTAAAATATGCACAGGCGATTTTGTGTTCAAGATGCACAAGCTGTGTGTGGGAAGCTGTTGGTTAAAGGTGCATAGCTGTAGCTGTACTATGACATGATCATCAATAATATTTGTGATTTTTGACATTTTGTGCAACATACAATCAGCAATCTGCGTACAATAAATCCCAAAAATGCTCTTTGTCGTAAAGAAAAGCACGTCTTGATGCACATGATATTTTGAAACCTTCACTAATTAATAATAAATCTCACTAAATTGAGTTCAACTTTAATCTTTAAACTCTAAATCTCACTTCCTTACTCGTCTTCATCAGTTACGGCTTGCTGGGGCCGAGCGGTTGTGGGAAGACCACTCTACTGAAGTGCATGGTGGGAACTCTGAAGATCTCTCGAGGTCACATCAGCGTGCTCGGGAAGCCGCCGGCGTTTCCCGGACATGAGGTGCCTGGAAGGATGGTGGGATACATGCCACAGGTGAGGCCGTCACTATACACCATAACACACTTTACTTGTGCAGTGAGTTCATGCAAGACATTTTTTGAGAAGTGCATTTACTCGATTGTTAATTAGTTAATATGAATGTTTTTTTTTTTTTTACTTTATTTGTATATAAAGTAAAGATGGAAAGTAATAAAACCGTTAACAGATGAGTCTGCAGTACAGTATGTCCACACCCAGGATTAAACCATTAAAAGCTTCCTGCAGTATGTGACTGTTTATCTTGTGATCACTTTCAGTTTCATAACACATTCAAACCCAACCCAGTGAAAGAGTTATTTATAATTACAATATTATCATGTAATAAATGCATGGATGGATGAATGTGCAGTAAAATCAGTGTGTGTGTTTGGTAATGCTCATGTGACCGTTCATCTCTCTCACGGCAGGACATAGCGCTGTATAACGAGTTCACCATCAGCGACACGCTCTGGTTCTTTGGCCGAATCCACGGGCTCTCATCCAAAGAGACGCGTGAGCGGATGAAGTTCCTCATCGAGTTTTTGGACCTGCCGCAGAAGAACAGCCTCGTCAGAAACCTCAGGTGCAGACGATTCATTCCTGTTCATTTTAATGCATTGCAGGTGGTTGGATGTAAAGCAGGCTTGGTGAAATGCTCTCAGGAAAGATTTCCTTCTTAAACATACTGTATGTCTGACACTTAAATCAGTTTTTATGTTCCTGATAGTGTTTAATTGTAATATAATATATTAATATATACCTACTTACCTAATAACCTTCCACCTACCCATCTACCAGACCAACCAATCAAACCAACCGACTGTACTGTACAGTGTCTACCAGAGGGGGATGAAAAAAATCAGTTCAATCAATTGCTTCAAAGAGTGCTGATATGTGTTACTGTAAACTGCGAGAGCATAAAGAGCTGCAGGAAAAGAAAGCAGGCCTTGTTGTGTGACGGACTCTTTTGTATAAAGTCGATTAGTTTCCATCAGAATGAATCCTCAGTGACATGACGAATGTGGACCAGCCTTTCACGGCTAATGCCAACAATATTCACTTCTTTGTTTCCTCTTTCACACTCTTTTATCACGTCCTTTGTTTATCTATTGGCCTTTAATTGCTCAGCGGTCACGTTTTCCAGGACAAATACCTATAACACTATAAAACTTTATGTAAGGAGAAAAAAAAAAACACCATGACAAGATTGGATCTGATCAATTCTGTGTATAGTCGAAGGCTTATATTTGACATTTGATGTATTTTTGAACCTAGTGAGTTGTTATTAATGAGAGGTATCTGTGTATGTAGTGTCGAAGGACAGGGTGTGTAGAGCACGCATGGCGTCTTCTGGTCGATTTATACACGCGACATTTTTAGAGACTGGAAAGTTCCTCAAATGCACAAAAGGCTGAAGTGGCTGAATGGATATGACGAATCACTTTATTGATGTTAATCCATGGCTTAGAATCTACAGCGAGTTAGTCGAAAAACGCCAAAGTTTAAAAAAAAAAAAATTATGTAGATTTTAACCCTCATCACTTTCGTCCGTTCCCATCTACAGGCTACTTCTCCCTATCACGCTCCATCTGTATCCTAGTGCTCAAAACGAAACTCATGACTCCTATTGCACAAATAGAAAACAAAGCTCAAAATAAAGCTGCCTCACTGTACACTTTCTCTTCACCCAACAAGCTTCGGAGATCCAGTTTATCAAGATCTTTTGCCGTAACAGAGCAGCCTGAGGTTCGAGATGTGTTCAGTTGTGTTTAGGTTTTTACTGAACACCATGTGTTTAGAATCGATGTGTTTTTTTTGTATATTAGCCATCAATATTTATTTAATGCCTCTAGGACTTCTAGTATCACTGGAGCACAACCCCATGGTGCACCACCCCATTTTGCTTTTACTGTGCGTGCGTGCGTCCAGCATTTTCCAGGACGTTGACCGGGACAACTCGGACCTCGTGAATGGTCTCCGAGAAGTCCTGATCACACTCGGTTATTTTTTCCCCTGTGGGGCGACACAAAAGATGAGGTGTACAGGACAAAGCCTCGTGCACTGGAGGACTCGGAGGCGCGGATTCATGACGCTCTCAGCAATGTCCCAAACGACTGGTGGATGCCACCAGGGCTTATGTTCAAATTTCCTTTCATTTTCCTGTGTAATAAAGTACAGTACATGTACAGTACAACTTGTTTCAATAAATTAGTATTTGAAATACAAACTTTATGACAAATTTTTAATGCCTAGTTACTTTTCGCCCACCCTGTATTTTCCTACAGAAATCTTTTCCAGTGTTTAAATCAGCAGTTTGAGATCAAACTGTTAATGTAAATCCTTTCTAAATGCTTAAAGTACGCCATATTTAGAAATAACCGCCTGAAACAAAGACCCAGTGTCACAGTTTTTCATACTCTGCTCTCTGAAGCATGTAACCACATGACCCAGTCTGGAAAGTGTTCAGTCAGTATTTCCCCTAGAAATGGTTTCAGGTACCGTGGCAAGAGGAAGTTAAGGTCGAATAAAATAAGGAGAGAATTAATAAGATGTATTTATTTGATACAAATTACTGTCAAAGCTACCAGTTAGAAAAACAATTAAACAAAAATATATAATTTATGCAGAAAATGTAACATGGAAAACATTATATCATATCATGTCTTATCATATCATGTCATATCATGTCATACTGTATCATGTCATATCACGTCATCATATCTTATCATATCATATGTCATACATCACATCATGTCATATCATATATCATATCATATATCATATCATGTCATATCATATATCATATCATGTCATATCATATATCATGTCATATCATACCATGACATATCATGTCATATCATATCATATCTTGTCATATCATATCATGTCATATTATGTCATATCATATCATGTCATATCATATCATGTCATATCATATATCATGTCATATCATACCATGCCATATCATGTCATATCATATCATATCATGTCATATCTTGTCATATCATATCATATTATGTCATATCTTGTCATATCATATCATATTATGTCATATCATATCATATCTTGTCATATCATATCATGTCATATCATGTCATATCTAATCATGTCATGGCGGCACGGTGGCTTAGTGGTTTGCACTGTCGCCTTGCACCTCCAGGGTCCTGGTTCGATTCCCACCTCAGGTCTGTGTGCATGGAGTGTGCATGTTCTCCCTGTGCTTCGTTTGCTCTGGGTACTTTGGTTTTGTCCCACACTCCAAAGACACGCAGATTATGCTAATTGGCGTCCAGTGAATATCGACCGGAGGTTCTACCCCGGTGGTAAAAATGGAAATACTGTATATACTGTAATACTATATTAAATTACATTATATTACATTATATTAATATAATTCAGCCTCATTCAGCTCGTGTGAATATTCTTCTATTCTAATACATCTTTTCCCAATTAATCGGGAAGTCTGATCTCATCACACACGGCCTCAACACAGTATCAGCGAGCCAGTTAGTTCAAATAATGTTAGCCATTAAATGCTAATGAACGAATGAGATTGTTAAATTCCCCATAACATGTCTTTTATAACAACTAAACCTATTATTATAGGCAGGAGTAAATTGTACTGTACTTGGACATGAGGTGCGTTTTCTTGATTTGCGGCCGTCACCATCAGCATCTGCATAAACAACATGTGCTCTGTATTGATCAGTTCGCCGTTCACCATAAATGAGCGTGGTTTAGTTGTTTGTGGTCATCAGATTGAAGGCATCTCACACAGACTCCCAAATGCAAATGATTATTTCCCTATGAGTGGATATCGGACGGGATTAGATTTTCATGCTCTTGTTGGCATGGCGACCTGCCACGCCTGTACTTTTATAGGGGAAACTTTAAACACACTGAAAGCAAATAAATGTCTGTAATAAATTCAGTCCTGAAAATTGCTTCAAACTATAATAAATCAGGGACATTTATTAGGATTTGCATGTCGAGTAATCAGCATTTTAATAAGAACAAGCCAGGGTTCGTAATCCAGCGAGTCATTGAGGACAAATGATCTAGAACTAGGTCAAGCAGTCTGAGAAACAAAACTGTGAATGGCACAGGAACAGCGATACTTCCCAAAAATCCAAATGAAGGGAACAAGTGAGAATGAGGTGAGAATCAATATTGGCTGTAGCAAGAGGACAAAGACAACAGGAGTGCGGTAAATATTCTGGGGTGACGAAACCAGGCCCGAGTGTGTGTGTGTGTGTGTGTGTGTGTGTGTGTGTGTGTGTTTGTGTGTGTGTGTGTGTGTGTGTGAGACAGATTCATATTTGATGTTGGCGTTGAATGTAAATGTCTTTATGCACTGTTGGGTAATCGGTTGGTTAATTGGTTGTTTATGATGTAATCAGTTCATAATTTGTTGATTTTAGCTTGATTGATGTTGAATTGTTTTTTCAAGTGTTGGAAATGGTTCAGATGGTAGTTTCTTAATAATTATTTGTTAATCATTAGAATTTGTTTAATTGATCCATGATCATCAGGTGTTTTTTGGTGTTAATTTAAAACTTTAATGTTGTAAATGTTTTATTTGTTTCAATTAATAATATTGTTTATAAATGGTTGGTAAATATTTTTGATTATATATACTTATTTGTTCTTCGATGTATATTTAGTGAACACTAATTCTGAACACTTTTTTTGTTAATAACTTTTTTATTGGAAATTCAAATATGAAAACAAACAAATGCAATGCTTCAAGAGTTGGGAAAAAAAAATTAAAGGCGGAGGGACACATAAAATGAATAATAAGCGAATCACAGAGTAAAAAAATTTAAAGCATTAATTGTTCGAAGTGTAGTGTAACTGTATGAAATCTGGCTGTTCCAAAAATAAAATGTCTAAAAAATAATAAGAATGCCATAAAGAAGGCAAATCGTTGTCGGCTTCAAACCAACTTTTCAAAATAGTCTTTTTCGCGGCGGTCAAAGCTGCCATTAATATTCATTTTTTTTTTTTTTTGTAAACCAAGAGTGATGTTAGAATCATCTACTAGCAGTAGTAAACCTGGGCGTAAAGGAACATTCACCTTAAAAAGTATGAAAAGAAAACTTTTTTTGCTGTGTATTTGTTCATAATTCTAGATTTGTGATTAATATTCGTACATGAAGTTGCCGGTGGGTAAAAGGTTGTTTATTAGTTATTAACTGCTGGCACGTTGGCTGTTTGCAGCGGGGGGCAGCGACGTCGCGTTTCTCTTGGTGCGGCTCTGCTTCAGAACCCTCGCCTCCTCATCCTCGACGAGCCCACAGTAGGAGTGGATCCTGTTCTACGATCCAAGTACACACTTTTTCTTTATTCCTTTGTCTTTCTCAGCTTCCACTTCTGCTTCTGTCTCCTGATCAATACAATCACATCCTCAGCAGCACCTCATTTCTGGAAACACCTGCTACTCACATGTACAGCTATAAGCTGAGACAGATTCTGCTATCGTTCTCCTTTAACGGCATGTAAACCTTAAATCAGGAGTAAAAATTTTAACACACACACGCAATCGCTCGTGTAGCTTGTACAATCCTTGCATTAATCTGATCCTGAAACAGCAGAACTCCCTCACAGCTTTATTCCCAGTTGCTAAGATTTTTTTTTTATTATTGTTTTAAAGAAAAAAGAAAGAAAGAAAGAAAACACTTGTTTTAATTCTGTAGAATACATTACAGTTTTCAGTTTTACATTACAAAGGTCTTTGGAATTAATACAATTTCAGGAAACTTAAAACTTAACTTATAACTTAAAAGTTAATTCATAAGCATGCAATGTTTAAATATGCATGTAATAAATGTGTGATTCTCTTGGTCCATATGTCCATATAAATACCTCCACACCTACAAAATGTTTTTAAGTGTTTTCTGTAGGCACATCAAAGCTTTTCCATTAAAAAAAAAAAAAAAAAAAAGTAATAATAAAAATACTGTACTAATGTGTTACCTTATTCAGGACAGAAGAGGTTTTAGTGTTTTTTTGTTTGTTTGTTTGTTTGTTTGTTTGTTTGTTTGTTTGTTTTTTTAAAGCGAACAATTGTGTCTAGTTACTTTGATATAATAGTATTGTTACTTTTTATAAGTAATGCATTGATTAATTAAAAGTGTCCGTGGTATAAGTGGTAAGGAATCGAGCACTTCACGGCACTGTTCATAAGAAAACACTTTTTTAAACTTTTTACAGTAACTTAAGCTGTCGTTTTTATTATTATCCAAATTCTGAACTGTACTTGTCTGATATTGACAGAATATGGCAGCATCTAGTGGAGATTGTGAAAGAAGGACAGGTGTCCGTCATCATCACTACACACTACATAGAGGAGGCCAGACAAGCCAACATGGTGAGATATACAGTACACACTCTCGGGCTATTAATCAAATGAGGTCTTATACAGGTGAGAGTGAGCCGTAAGAGTAAATGTAATTAAATGCACTTATTATAAATGCACTTAATATTATGCTTATATTTCTTAAATAATACCCCCCCCCCCCCCCCCCCAGCCAGTGAACCAGCTTATAGATATGTTTAATGATGGAAACTTTGAAGCATTTATGAAAGTCGCTCTGGATAAGGGCTAAATGTAAATGTACATGAAATTTTGTATTTGATTCCAATTTGGATTCTAAGATTGAGTTCCGTTTGAGTCGTTTTCCAGGCTGCATGATAAACATGATAAGCTTCCGGTTTTTGTCTAAATGAAACAGCACTAACATTACAGCCTCCTGTGTCGAGTCAGCTCTTCAGATTTCATAACGTGATTTATGGACTTAACCTCGACCTGCTTGCTATGTTAAGTAGGATAATGTACAGTTTTAGCCTGTTTACACAAACTGAAACTTGTTGTTCAGGCTTATACAGTATGTCTGACTTAAGTTGTTTTCATTCTGAACAACCCATTCAGATTCAGAAGAAACTGCCTGAGTACAATCCAGCATTCACAGATTTTTCTTGAATAGAGGTATTAGAATCAAAGTTTCACATTAGTGTCGAAACCGCACCTTATGGACCAAAAATAAGTCCATTCTTTTAAGCCTAAAAAATATGCGATAGAAAGTAGGGACTACTAATAATTGTTGCACTAATAATTTTTCCCCAATGTCACAACTTGTTTGTTTGTATCCCTGGCAGCATAATGTATTTAACACCGTGCTATTTTTGCACTAACTCCTCCGTGCGCCGCTATAAATCCACCCCCGCGATCGCTGAATTGTCTCTCTTGCAACAATTTTTGGAGCTCTTCCTGCGACGACGCATATGTGATAACAGACTGACACCTGACCTGCCAGCTTGCAAAACAAAACATGATCAGGTCACCTCGTGTAATCTTGTGTAGAATAACGCAGGGCTCAGGGTGTAGCAGGGTTTTGGGTTTTTTTCACCGATTGTGTTGCTAAAATTAACAAAGAACGAAAGAGTGTGTGGGTGAACATGCAAGTTTGTTTCGGGGAAGACGTGCCACGTGGTGGCTGAATCGGATTGTGTTGGAGTGTAAACATGGCTAAACAAAACCGTACCATAAACTGAAACTCAACTTGACTTTTACACAACTTGGAAACTTTCGTTTTTTTGTGTTATTTGTAATTGTGTAATGCATGGACGGGAAAAAATGAACAGGAATTGTAGAAGTGATATTCTCAGCAAAATCACGCGATGCCAGTCTATCACAGAGCACAGGCTTACACACTCACTCACACACTAGAGGCAATTTGGGAACACCAGTTGGCATGGTGCCTGTCTTGTGGCCTGTGGAAGGAAATCGGCAAACCCAGAGGAAACCCACCAAGCACGAGAAGAACAGCACTTAATAAACACTACAGTATAGAGAACGAGTGATTTTGATCCTCATCCATCTGAATGTATAAGCTTTACCAGTTTTCTCCCTACAAAATTCTGCTAATATTAACAACAATGCAATACTTTTTAATGAACATATATTATTTTCTTTAATATTGCTTTCCTGTATTGCGTCTGAACACTGTGATATTTATCTGTTAGCATTAGAACATCTCTACAGTAGATTCTATCACTTACTGTACATTAAGCACAGACTGAACCAGGCAGGGCTGCCATGCGCTAATTAGGACACGGACAACACCTCACAGCTACAAACGTACAGTTCGTCTGGCTTTAAAAGTTATGTTACTTTGGGTTATTGTACGAAATCGAAACGCCTTGGCTTGGCTTTTTGCACCACACAAAACCCTCACCTAAGGGTCATGATCATAGAGACTGAAGTTACAAACAAGAGCTGAAATAATTGTCTTAATTTTGGTTTTATGACACAATAGGTTTCCCAGACGCTCATAAACCTCTAGATGACTTTAGATATTTCCATGCTATGAAATATTACACTACTTTTTTTCCTTTTTACTCGTTACACAATGGCATTGAGGTAATGGATCAGGCTTTGAAGAGATAAATACGCCTTTTTGAATACCCTTTCAGCTGTCTAAATGCTGCCACTTATAGCATCAGTGACACCGGGTCACAGCGTTTACCTTTTCCCCTGAGGACTAAACGTGTCTTCACACAGGACGTGCACACTTTTCTTTACAAGCCCTATGAGTCACAGCTTACA
>JAQQZT010000005.1:4978616-4999268 GCA_030068275.1 Clarias platycephalus | reverse complement strand
GTGTGTGTGTGTGTGTGTGTGTGTGTGTGTGTGTGTGTGTGTGTGTGTGTGTGTGTGTGTGTGTGTGTGTTCTCTGTGGAACCGGGGGGAGAAGATTTAACGTTAGCACGACTCGAGCACACGTGCCTTCCTGAGCGCTTCGGTTATCTCTCCAGAACACGCAGCTCTCTCCAGCAGTCTCTCCTATTTTTCCTTGAATTTCATCGAGTTCATGTCGATTTCTCAGGAGTCGTGTGTGTGTCGATATGTGACTCTGCTGTTCTCAACCACTTCCTGTTAGGTGCTTCATATCACAGATCAGCACAGACCTGATATCAGCTCAAGTGTATTACTGCGTTATTCACTTCCCGTACATCTGACTGTGTGTGTGTGTGTGTGTGTGTGTGTGTGTGAGAGAGAGGGGGGCTGACGTTTGTTTGTTCATACTGTAGCATCATCTGTTATGTCTTGCTCCTCATCTTGCCGCTATTCTGAGAACTGATGTCGGTGTGTGTGTGCGTGTGTGTGTGTGTGTGGGGCGCGTGTTAAAAGATAAGATCAGTAAAAGGCGCACACAGTCCGCAGACTTGTTGTTTTTGGCTCTGCCCCAACTGGCACTGACGTGATGAAATGAGACCTAAGCATGAGGACTTGATTACTTCCTGTTTCCTCCACCTCACTTCCTGTATGAAGCTCACCGGTCACTCTATTGGCTTCTCTTATCCCCTATTTCCCCGTCTCTGTCTCATTCACTCACTCTCTCTCACTCTCGTTCCTCTTTGTCTTCCTGTCTCTCTCTCTTTCTCTGTTTCCCTGTTTTTTCGTCATCTTTCACTTCATCTCTCCCACACTTTCCTTGCCTCCGTCTCTCTCTCTCTCTCTCTCTCTCTACACACAACACATTTTCTCTTTTGTCCCTTTTTTTCTATTTTGCTGTCTTTTACCTCTCTCCATCTTTCATTCTGTCTCTTTCTCACAACCTCTCTTACTCTCTTTCATGTCCTCTCTCTCTCTCTCTCTCTCTCTCTGTCTCTCGGCCTTCCTTCATTTCTATCCCTCCTTCTCTTTGTCTCTTTCTGTCCCTGTACCCTCTCTCCTTTCTGTTGATCTTTGTTTTTCTCTTTCCATTCCTCTCTCTCTTTCTCTGCCTTGCTTCAACTCTAGCCCTCCCTCTCTTTTTGCACTTTTTCCCTCCCACCATCTCTCTCTCTCTCTATCGCTCTTTGTTTTATCTATCTCTTCACTTCTCTCCTATATCCATCTCTCTGTCTGTCTTTCTCTCTGTTTACAAACCACACGGGTCCCTTGTGTCCTGTATAAACACACACACACACACACACACACACACACACACACACACACACACACACACACACACACAAAGTCATTGTCTACTTACAGGTCATTGTCTGTTTCTGGTAAAGCAATGTTTTAAACTTTTGCTGCTGTGTGTGTGTGTGTCCACTACTCTGTCTAATCTGGATAATTAAAGTGTGTCTCTGTCTCTGACTCTCTCTGTCTCTGACTCTCTGTCTCTCTCTCTGTCTCTGACTCTCTCTCTCTGTCTCTCTCTCTCTCTGTTTCTCTCTCTCTCTGTCTCTCTCTCTGTCTCTGTCTCTCTGTCTCTGACTCTCTCTGTCTCTCTCTCTGTTTCTCTCTCTCTCTGTTTCTCTCTCTCTCTGTCTCTCTGTCTCTTTCTCTCCATCATCATCTTTGTTATGTCTGTTGCTGATATCGTGGAACAGATATGGAATTCTCTGATATGATTATTTTTCTAGTTGACTGAGATCCAGATGAGGTCCAGAGAGCAGACCAGTGACATGCACTCCATCTTTCCCCCGAGGTTATTAAAGCAGATCTAAACAAGAGGAGGGAGGGAGGGTAGATTTATTTGTTTTAATGTTTTTTGGTGAACAGCTTGACTGACTGACAGACAGACAGACAGACATATGGAGACAGACAGAAGCAGTGAGCTTAAAGTGGACTAATAAACCAGTCTCCTAAAATAAAACATACACACGCGTGTGTGACTAACGGTCTGGCCGTGTGTACCTACAGTGTACACACCATCAAGCAGCGAGTGAATATTAAACGGACAGCCTGGGCTCTTTATTTATTTATTTATCTTCTTCTTCTTCTTCCTCAGAACTGCTTTCTAGCGCAGATTGAAACCGTAAAAGCCTTGAAGTGTTGATGGTTTTCGGAACGAGATGCCAATCAAGCACGAAGGTGGAGGTAAACAGGAAGTGAAACTTAAATGCCGATGTGGCAGATTTCTGTGTCATGTAGCTGCACTGAAAAAAAAAGACAAATCTAGTCGAGGTACAGGATTGGATGCTATAAGTCAGAAGTTTACAGACGTGCATCACGAGCTTGAATATCATGGACGTATTATTGCGCTTGAGATGATCTTGAGCTGGGATGAATAATTGTACAATGTTCATCTACTTATAGAATAAAAAGACTAAAGGATAAACATAAAAGAATATAAATATGAAACTAGGTAATCACATAGTAACTCGGTTTAGTTTTTTTGAGACTATTTGGTCTGTTCATTCAAGCGGTGCTGAGAATGCTGAAATGTCATTTAGGACGTTTTATCATCAGGTCCTCGGGATCATTTCCAAGAACACATGACCTCAAAGTCTGGTTCATTTTGATCAGTGAGAACGCAATCGTTCTGTGCCTCGGAACCGTCCGCTTGAAGACGTGATCTCGGGCACTGATCGGCATACCGGGTGCGTAACGAATCGGATATGGAATCCAATTGTACCTGAACACGGAATAAGATCGCCGGTGAGATGCGACATCATCAGTGCGCCAGTTTTTTTCTGAAATAAAATAGCAGTCGCGTCTACTGGGACGGTCCAGATCACTCGTGCCTAATGTGAAAACGCTCTTATTCTAACAAGCCCATGACTTCCTGTTAGAGATAATGATCGACTGGCGGCTGGTCGCTTCTCCGTGTCAGCATTAAAAAAAGTGTTTATTTGACAGCATGTTAGTAATGACCAACACACGCCGTACACACGTCTAAGGAGCTCAGTGCAGATGTGAAAAGCAGGATGCGAGAGGAACATCTCTTAAAACCATTTCTAAGCAAGCGCAGAATCCAAGATCAGTTCAGACGATTGTACGAAAGTAAAGGTTGTGAGGAAGTATAAGAAGAAGTCTGGAAGAAGATCCAAATTGACCCCCCTGAGCTGAAAGAAAAATTGGTTCTGATGGTCAGGAACAACTCAGGAACCATCAAGGTGCTGGAACACCATCATCACTGTTTACAAGTCATGTGAGTTTTACATCAATGTGGAATGAAATGTCTGTACCAGGAAACACTACAGAACCTGTAGTAGAAGATCAGTGGTTTAATCTCCAACCTGGATTTCGACAGAAGCTTGTTGATGGCCAGCGTAAAGCATCTGCTAACGGTGTGAAGTGTACAGGATGTGTGGGTGAAGAAAGGGCACAACGTAAGCTCAATAATAATAATCCTTCTGTCTCAGATTATTTGGTATCAAACGGTTGTTGGAGAATAAAATAAAAACAGAGACACGATTCCTGGTGGTAAACCTCCACTTTTTCTTGTTCTTTCTTGTTTGATTTTTTTATTTCTGTACAAAGTAATTAAGGATAGTAGACCGGGAAGTATTATAGGCGTTCCCCTTAGCGGGATTAAACAGAGCTTTTTACAAGACAGTAACTTGTGCACGTGGGAAAAGTGGACTCTGATCTGATTACGACGCAGATCAACACAGCATCCGCGTTAGGTTTAGACTTTTGAGACGAACGTGCTCGCAAATAGGCCGAGAAGTGACCGGGCAGTGCAATGAAGGTAAACATTAACCTGAACTGAAACCTTGTGAATTGATGGTGTGTGTGTGTGTGTGTGTGTGTGTGTGTGTGTGTGTGTGTACTTGTATTAGTTTTTTTTCTCTCTCGTGTGTTTGTCTTTCTCAACATCCTGTTTAAAACCATCACTCGAGTCTTTTTGCAGGAAACAGGTTATAGGTTTGCCGGTATGTAGGCGTGTTCGTGTCTCAAATTTTCTCTGAATGAGACTTTGTCTCTCGTGATGGATTACTAGATCGAAATAAGGAACCTTAAAAAGACAAAAAAAAAAAAGCGCACACACATGGAAACCACACACAAAAAACTATTACAATGTGCAATTTTTTTTCCGTTGGATTACAATCGGCATTTTTTTTTTTCTTTCTTTCTCCCATTATGTTGTTTCTTGAGTTTTAAGAAAGAGTTTTAGTCATAGATTTGCTGCGGAGATGTTAATGATTAACGTTAATTGATTAATTGATGAAGAATTTAACCGATTAAAAATATATCAACCGATAAGGTTTGCTTCACTTCGGCGTTTATGTAGCGTTAACCTCGATAACCTGTGATAAACCTTACTAGCCGTGCTCCTCACAAGCTCGCGCCGCAGTTCCTGTCGTGAACACCGGATCGAGTCATGTTGCTTACAAACCGTATTCAGCTCCGTCACTGAATACCGATCAGCTAAAATTCTGACAACTGCGCAAGTATATCTTGGACACAGAGTTGGGTTATTGCGCCTGTAACAACGTAACATCGAAGCTCCACCATCAATGCATTTCACCAAAAATAAGGTATTTTTATTTTATCCTCCTTTCCTAAATGGCTGTATGGGGCTCTTACGAACCCCTGTAAAACCAGTCCCGTCCGAACCGGGCTTAAATCGTCTAAACATCATTTAAGGAACCGTGGAGTCTCTCTCGTCAGATAGCGGCGCTGTAGCGAGACACAGGCTCTCGTAATGTTTTGAGAGACTGGAATGTAGAACGTTCTCGTTTTTAAAATCCATGCAAAAGAGAAACGTATTCCAGTTCAGGAAAGTCTGCAGTTGTTTTTTTTTTACTCGACTCATTCGACGTGTATTCATGTGTATTCGACGACTCCGCTTGGATTAATGGATCAGATTGTCCTGACGTTGCACAGCGATTAGTTTTCTCGATAGAAATGCATATGTTTGTGCGTATGGTTGGATTCTGTGTGAGTTCGATCACACACTCCTCTCTCTTCAGTGTCTGAAAAACTGCACTGACCTCTTTGTGGTGCTTATTAGAAATCGTTTTTTGCCTTTTGAAGCCTTTTATCAGATCCAGACATTAATATGGAGGCGCAACATATCAGGATCAGACAGACCGTATCCCAGATCGGATCTCAGGCACGCCTAGGATTTCAGCCCGCAATATTTGATGACGATAATAAGACCAAATTCCTCGTCAAGTTCCTCCTCCTTTGAATCTTACATGTATGTATGTATATACGAGGTGTGTGTGTGTGTGTGGCTACTTGATCTACGTTAGCTGTTACACCACAATCAGAGTTTAGTCACTTCTGGCTTTCTGATATCGTGTATGTTTTATATTTTAGTAGTCTACACTCTTCCCCCAGTGCGTTTATTAAAGTGTCAGAGTGTCGTTGGTTTTATTTCACTCCTCTAGCCTTGTTCCTTATCAGTTTTTGTTTGAGTTTAAGCCTGACGCATCACCGCACAGATAACCGAGGACTGGTTTCTTCTTCTTCTTCTTCTTCTTCAAAGTGCTGTCTCTCTTCAAAAGCAAGTCGAAGCTTCATCCTGTTCCAGATTTATTCCGAGTCGCCTACTGACTGATCAATAAACCCAGCGATCATTTGATCATTTTAGTCCCTTCTGGATACTTGGTCCTGTTAGATATCTACACGCCTTGTAGCACGTGTATCTCTTTGCTAAAACACAAACCCACTTCTTCAGTGTCTGTTTTATTGCTGTGTTTATGCAAGAGGTGTATTCCTGATCTTCTAGGCTCCAGGGATGAGCGCAAACCAACCGAGGTCATTAGTTTTGCCAGGGAGCGTTAATTAGTTCTCGAGATCCATCGATGGCAATTACCATCCTTTCTGGAATAAACAAGCGATCTGATCACGAGTCGCCAGCTTACAGTGAACATGAGAGCGCATCGATGTCTCTGGAGGAAAGGTCTCATGTTTTCAAGGGCTCTTGTTTTCATTCGGATGTGTTCAGTAGTTGCTATCTGACGTACCTGATCGCGCGGTCTGTGGGAGGAAGACGCCTGATGCATGCACGAACGCGCATAGACGCCCACGATTAACTAGCGTTGCTGTGATTGATACGGCAGAGCAACTGCACCACACTTGTCTCCACCATCATCGGGATTCAAACTCGCGAATGTCTGGACGATCGAAAGTGTTTTCCGGAGCCCATCGCGTCAACTCGCTCGCATTTATTTGAGAATTTTACCGTTTTTCTCGACGTCTCAGTTATTACGTCTTCCCAATGCCTCGTTTTTTTTTACCTTTTATTTCCTCTCCACTTTTACCACAAACTACTCTCATAGTCATAATGTAAAGGGTTCAGTCCGGTGTTTTTTTTGTTTTTTTTTTAGACTGCACTAATGACCTTTTAAATTATGCAAAAAAATAAAAGTGCTAAAATTCCTCTTTGGGGTCTATTTGAGGTCTCGAGTGAGATCCTGTTCCAGTTTCTGAGATCTGCATCTTGGTTAATGTGTGTAAGTTTCAGACCTCATTTCCCTTTTTAAAAAGTTTTTTTTTTTTTTTTACTTTTTCCACTGTATATTTACAGAGGATGCGCCGATACCAGATTTCTCAGGTCGAACGATGCATCATACTGATACTGTAATGAGTGACACAGTTGGTATTAAACACCCAGAGGCAGCATGGGCCAGTTTTATATTCGCCTCGTCGTGCTAATGTTTACGTTAACAGCATTTAAGCCATATAATTAATACACCAGTGCGGCGGGTGAAGCGTCTGGTTCTTTCTTAATGAGTCGAATTTTCATTATCCGTCGCAGGTTTTTCGCCGTCTTCCTGTCGGACTAGCCTGTCGTTGCACGGGAAAAGAATCACGTCCTGCCGTTCCCCCGTTCAGGCTTCCTAGTAGTGTGTGTGTGAGAGGGTGAGGGCATACATACAAACGCTGTCGTGCTCTCTGGGCCAGGAAGAGGAGAGACAGAAACACCCTTGTGTGTGACATCTGGGGGTTACAAAGCCTCATCTCTCTCGTCCGGGAGGCTCTCGATTGCTACCAGACGCCTCAAATCGTTTCAAGCGCGGACTCTGAATGAGGCACTGTGCGTCTATTTAGAAAGCGTCCCGATGTGAGGATGTCAGCTGGTTCGTTGCGTTGGTCGTCTGTGCTGTTGCGGCTTGTTTAAGCAGATCTGTTTAAGCAGCGTGTACAGATGAAGAGGTAAGAGAGCAGGACGGATGAAAAGGACTAAACGCCGCAGCTTCTCTCTCTTTAGCACAAATACAGATGATGCGTTTAAGTTCTTTTGGGAGCAGAAAGTCTCAGAGGTCAGAATTGTGTAATTTTATGCGTTATGATTTGTTCAAGCTGCAAAAACGTCAGTTAATTTTAAAACTGCTACTTACAGTCGAAGCCACTTGCTCTACTTTAGGGTTAAGTCGCCCATCCTGGATTTAAGGACTGGAGCTGACCAAACCGCGACACGATTTTTGAACAGAATCACAAAGCAAATCGAATCGCCGTCTAGGTTTCAAAATTCCTGTTCATAAATCCAGGACGGTCGCCTCAACCCCGACTGACTCGTCACACTGACTCCAAAATCTATTTAAATAAATTACTCTGTGAGGTGAGATTATGTATCAGTGTCTCTTCAATTCCGCAGTTCAGCGTGATGATACATGATTTGCCGCACTTTAGAATCGCAGAACTGAATCGATTTTGTGGATTTTGGTGGATTTTCTGTTTAAATTCACTGAGTGTAAAAGCTGTCAGTGAAACACAGGTTTATTTATATCAGACTGAGAGCGAGTGCTGAACTCTAGCGAGATCCTCCGAAACAGGATTAGTCCGTGTTTGGCTGCGGTCAGTACGCGAGGCCGTGACCCCGTGTTCTTTCCCAGTGTTTTGGTAAATCGTGAGTGAAGTGGCTTTCTGTTCCTGGAAAGCAAGTGTGCGGTTGTGTGTGTGTGTGTGTGTGTGTTTAAGAGAAAATGGCTAATTTAAAAGTCAAAGGCAAGGTGCTATTAAGTACTGTAGCTGCTATGAAAAAGGTGCGAGAATGATGTGTATGAGTGTGTGTGTGTGCGCAATGAAAAAGAAAGGAGGATGAGGTAAGAAGGGAAGGGACTGAAAGAAAGAGGCGGAGAGGAAGGCGAGAATACTTGTTTCAGTTTTGGGACAGGGAGATTAGAATGATTGTTTTTGACAACTACACCACACCACCCTGAACAGACCAGTAAGTGTGTGTGTGTGTGTGTGTGTGTGTGTGTGTGTGTGTGTGTGTGTTGTAAGTGTTTGTATAAGAGTGTGCGAGCAACCATTTGTGTCCTTGCTGAACCAAGATCTCAGTTCATCTGCTGGGTGGAGCCCCGTTCATTCCTTTTTCATGTCCTAAACAACATGCGAGTAACCCTGACCTCCTTTCTGAGCTCAGGAAGTCTTGAGAATTTTGGATCAAAGACGATGTCCCGTTTGTTCTCTGGATGAAAGTGTGCGTTCGGTTACCAGCAGTCTTTCAGGACTCGCACTGCCTTATTACTAGAGCTGTGAATCCTGGGTATGTGAATCAGTTTATGTAGTGTAAGACTCTCCGCTGATCTTTTTGTTCTTGCTAATCTTCCGCTACACACACACTCCAGTCCAGTAGGTGGCGGTATTGCACCAACCGGCCATAAACTCAAAAGAAGAAGAAGCATCAGCAACAATACTCTTGCGCAACATTTGTAAAAGACAGAAACAGTTTTGTGTTTTGGAATATTTTTAAGGAGTTTGTCTGTGTAAAATCATTTAACGTCCCTAAATAATTTCCAAAAAGCGTGAATCGATTCTGAGTCAAAATCTCAAACAAAAGATTAAATTGTCTAATGATTTATGAAAATACAGCTCACAGCAGTGTATTAATGCCTTTTATAAACAGTTATAAATATATTCGTAGACTGTTATGCACATGTATGAGTTTTTAAATATTTGCTTTATCATGTTCAGCATTATGTAGGTGTGTACAGTATGTTCTCTCTTCATGTAGGTGTGGCTGGATTATCTCAAAGGAATGAGGTGCGGCTGCTGTGTCACTAAAAAAAAAATGTGTAACTGACTCAGCTTAGGGTCTTGTGTTCAAGTGCACTAAACTGTACAGCGATCACGAGTCATCGGTTGCTTTAAATGCATCGCTGATTAATTGGTTTATTAATCATATAATCTGTACAGTTTATCTAAGTGTTCATAAAACAGTGATGATTAGAGGACGAAACTAAACGGACTGAAACCGAGGAAGTATTAATGCTGACGGTATTGTCCCTCCCTCACTCTTGCTTCTCAAAGTGGATTGATTCAAGGTGTTTAACAAAAATATACAAACGTATATGAATAAAAAAAATATTTAAAATTTCGTATCAGTTTTGCGATCATGCCATAAAACATACTATAAAAACAAAGCAATCCAACACAAATACATTAAGTCAGTATTCTTCAATGGCCTTAATCACCCCGAGCGCAACCAGTCTGAGCTGCGAGTTTTTCACAAACAAGCCGCGACTGAAGGCGTCTGCAGTAAAGAACCGACGAGGAAAAGGCGAGAAAACTCCGCACTCGGTGATATCCGCAAGATTTGCATCCATGAATTAAAAAGACGCCTATATGTACGATTGTTAGTTTGTCCCAGTACTTTTGAGCCTGTGGAAATGGAGAGATTATTATTTTTTTGGATAGGTAGTCTTTGTGTTACTTAATTTTGTTGCAAAAAAAAAAAAAAAAAAACAGGTTAACGCAATTAAAGCTGAAACTCGTTTAATTTTAAATCCGCAAAATGTCCAAAGTCATGATGTTGTATAAACAGTGTGTTACTGTTTACATCCTGGTGTTAGTGGTGGACCGTGGTGTTAATGTTGCAGTCATGGTAATACCGTGTAACTTTGTGTGGTTACCGTACTGTTTCCCCAGGCTGTAAGATGATGCAACACTTTTCTTTTTCTTTCTTTTTTTTTTTTTAAAAGCAGTTGCAGGTTTCAGTTCCTTTTATTTAATCCGATAAATTCTGTTGCCGAGCTACAGACGAGCTGACCTCCGCGACCCCGCAGACGAGCACTGTTTCAGCTGCTATGTTTTGCTCACGCACACGCTTATACACACCCACCTACGCTTTCTGTGGCTTCTTACATCTCCGTTTAAGATGTAGTTTTTAAAGAGATGCAGCGCCACGGAGACGCGTGAAGCGAAAGCGGGAAAGAAAAAAAATCATTGCAGATGTGATGCTCCTCAGATCGACCTTTGATTCTAGGTTTGTGTTGTTTGTTTTTTGTAGTCGTCATCGTCGTCCCCCCCCCCCCCCCTTGCCCCCCCGCCCCCCTCCCTCCATCAACCTGTCTGTTATGCGTCTTTATTGCATGTGTGTTTAAATGTAATAACCGCGCAGACAGAAACTTATAGTGTAGCAGATGAGTCTGGATGGGTCATTCTGTCTAGACGGAGAGGTAGGTGTGTGTGTGTGTGTGTGTTTTAATCTGTAAGCTAAATTCCAATAGCTTCATCAACATTTAACAGCTGCAGGTAATTGAATAATAAAGGATTTACAGACGTTGAAGCTTCTCTAGCACATTTCTGTAGTTAGTGTAATAAAACACACATTTTCTTTCTCTCTCTTCTTGTATTTTTTTTTTTTTCCTTCTCACTTCCTTCGTTTATTTTTCTGTCCTTTTTTTGGTCAGTGTTGTTGGTTGGTAAATTGCACTCTAAAATGAGATCACTAGATGTTAAATAACACAGTCGAGACAGAATGTTCACAAATGTTTATTTAACAACGAGACATTAAGGGTTCATAAGGAATAACACATGACACAGAACATGTGGTTGTAGGAAACTAATCCACACCAGGTGGTTGTGATGCCGAGGAGCCGCTATAATTTTATCTTAGCAGTTATTTGGCTTTTGTCCACCAGGATTTGTCAACAATTACGGCGTTTAATTTTTATTAATGACTTGGTATTCAAGTTTTTTTTCAAGCCAGTCTTAAAATAGAATCGAGGTGCACATATTCTTCACCGCAGGTCTTGGTCGTTACAACAATTAGCGTGTGTCAAATCCCACCTCTGACCTCAAGCCATTGATAAATCAGTATATACTAAATAAATGGCGAGCAGAATGGGAAGAGTACAAAAATAACAAATAATTCGAAATAAGCCCAGTGGTGGGAAAAAGATGCTTTCACCGCTTCGAATCAAGACACGACCAAATCGTATAAACAAGGTGCCGTACAAATTTAACCCATGCGTATTTATTAAAGGATGGAGAAGCTCGAGAGTGTAACACTGTAGCACTACTCTCACCATAAAGCGTATACTTTTGATCTGCCCAAGTTTTAATACAATAAGAAAACAATTTCTACGAGAACAAGACAAAACCAGAAAAACTTCCACAATTCTTAACAGAAATGCACCTAATGTAAAATCTTGTTCTTCTGGCTAAGGCTGTGCTATAATGCGATTTTTATTAATTTTTTTTTATTTATTGTTGTTATTTTTATTTACTTTTTCCACAACTCTTTAAATTCCTTACATTCTAACATAATATTACACTGGCTCGAATAAATCAGTTTAATGTTTAATGTGTATCTGCCGTGTAATAGCCTGGGAAGCTGAAATGGCAATAAACCGTAATGGAAACAAAATTTTGGTCGTTACAAGTTTTCTCGGTCTGTTTGTCACCCGAGTACAACGTAAGTGATGTTAAAAGTTGATCAGGGCTACATTCCACAACCCTCGTTCTGCGCAAAAATCCGTTCCATGGTTGAAGCTCCTGCGGTCTCGGTGAGCGAGTCAATGTATTTTACCATAAGATTTTAACTTGTTTTTTTGTTTTTTTTTCCCCTGCAGCAAGCTTTATGTGCTAATTTGTCCAAATTAAATCTGAAAATTATTGAGATTTCTGAGGATTATTACAGCTTCCTCCGAGACACCATGATTGACGTGAACCACACTGATAATATTATTAAGTATACTTACATCTCATATCTACAGATAGACGTTAAATCATTATAAATGTACGCTATATTCACTTTTCCATGTATACAGTATATATTAAATGTACAAATGATATTCTACAGGAGTGACACTGAAAGGTAGAGTTTAGTCTTGTTTGTTTGGTGTTCTTGATTGTGTTACCTTGATCCTGTTATTTTTTATTTAAAAGCGACCTGAAGACCATCCCCCCTCTTGAATGCACCGTTCTGTGTCTGTCAGTAATGTTGCACTAAACTGCAGAGATTTTGTGCTACCTTTAAACAGCCTCTGAATCGTGGTGCAATTTCTCTTATTTTTTATTTTTTACTTGACCAACATTGTCTATGCATTTAGTCAAAACAGCTGACTCGTGTAAGAAGTGTGTAAGAAGAACACGATCCGACTCACGTAGTACTTTGCGTCTTGCTGAAAGGCTCTGCTTGTCCTCAGTAACATCACTTCCTGTGGCACACTGAGTCCTGTGTGTGTGTGTGTGTGTGTGTGTGCCTGCTGTATTAGTGAGAGTTCTTTAGCTTGAGTTTCCACATCTCCCGGAGGCCCAGGCCGGACTTCCTGTCTCGCCCTGATGAGGTTAATTCTGCGTATGATTGATCAGTGGAACCTGATGAGCGGATAACAGCGGACACACAGATGCACGGACAGATGTGTAACTCGTGAATCGTGTGTTTTGTCCTTTTCAGTGCTTTATAGAAAGATGATGATGATGATGATGATGCAAGACGTTAATACTGGATGTACAGACCTGCTTTATTCTTTCTTTCTTTCTGTAGATTAGAATAACTTAAAACGTTTTCATTTTGCTTTTGTGCACGTGGTTGAGCATCACAGTTCCGTCATGATTGATTTTCCTGGAAACAGTGCAAACAACCACAGAGGAAGGACGAGACGGAATATCGACGTCGAGAGATTATTTTTTTCCCCCCTTAATGCCGTTTTCTTCAGAAAAGACATTTCCCACCTTTCTGCATTTCATATCCGGCCTCCTCAGTTTCTTGGGAGGTGACTGTATGTGTGTGTGTGAGGTTGTGTATTAGAGTTGTATTGTTCTACTCCATTTTTCCACATTTCTTTTTAACTGAGAATGTTGCATAATAATATAAAAAAATATGTATAGTTTCAAGCAACGATGAGCGGGCCCAAGCACCCTGCGTCATCGCCACCCGGGCGCACCAGCAAGACAGCGGGCGCGGTGGGCACGGTGGGCACTTTTGCATTTAAAGGGGACAAACCAATACCATTATGACATCATTTTAAAATTTATTTTTAGAGCGCCAAAACTCAAAGCATAACACTATGATGTCGCATGGAAAGTTATTAACCACTTTGTGGCATAGGCTTAAGGTGTCGTCATCGTCATCAGGTGACTGAATCGTTTGAGATGTCTGTAATAGTGCATCCTCCGTATATTGAGATCACATAGACCCAGTTTACTGGCGATCGTATAAATACCCTAAACATCAAAATCCATTGGGTGTGTTTTGCAAACGAACCAAAATAACTGAGTTGAGCCCATGACATGCAGTGCGAAAGTTGGTACAGCTGAATGAGCTCTAAATGTTTACTAGGTTTCATGTGCATACGCGCAAGTGTGTATGAGCTACGCAGCAAAACCTCGCAGATTCCAACCTGTCTGCAGATTTTCAGAACTTTTTGAGCGCGTTAAGACCCCAAGAAAGAAAAATCCTGAATGCATCGTGTACATTAACTGCATAAAGACGGATGATGAAACATTGTGTGCAGTGGTTCTCTCCAACACTACTAGTTAAAATGAACACAGTCTTTCCAATAGATTTTCCCTCAGCAAGGGTTTTGATGATGATGATGATAAAGATTATGGTGGTAGTAAAGAAATCTTTTTTTAAAACAAGTCTCTCCCAGATCAGTCATACCTGTTCGTTTGGGTTGAAGTCTGGTGATTGCTGAGGTCATACATAGCGTATGATTTTAACTAATTTGTATATTAATCTAAGCATGAGCATGTGCCTCTTATAAGGGGCGGAGTCATTTTAGGCAAGGTTTCATTATAGGATAAAAGTGAACACAGACGAACCTCGTATTGATTCGAAGCGACGCTCCCTTCCAAAAGGGAAAATTAATACAGTCATTTACATTAATACGTTTTTTTTTTTTCATCTAGAGAATGTTTTCTGACTGTAAATGGACTTCATTAATGTATTGCCCAGTGGTTTTGATTATGATGGCATGTTATCTAAAACAGAAGAACGATTAGAGTTTGTGTGTATTAACGATCCAAGATGACACGGTTGACTCGTCTGTGGTCATTGTTACTAGATCTGTTTGTTACTGGATCTCATTTTGTGGCGGTTGTGTGAATACGGCATGTTGTTTCTCGAGGCTTTGAGGTTCGAACACCTCTGTGCTGTAGATTCACATGTGGTATTTTTGATATCATGTGCATCACCAAGAGATATAACAGATAGTTTAGAGACTAATTCTGGATTTCTATTTAAAGCTCCTGAGTAAGAGATTGAAGGTTCGAGTTGTTCGGATTAAGAAACAAATATGTAAGAAGGCATTCTTTAATTTTATGGTTGCGATCATCAGCCATGAGGAAAAGTATATTTGGAGTTTCTCTGTCGGCAACTGTGTTTCATCTCGACTGCTGTCTGAACCTCAAACCTTTCAGTGTTTTCAAAATCCTTCCACCTGCTGGTCAGGTTTCTGAAAGTGGCACTAACTTTTGTTTCCTCATTATCCGGTATTTCGTTATCAAGACTTGTGTTTTCGCTCTATTAAAATGTATTAAACCTACGTATGACCTCGGTCCTCCAAACTGCATTTATGTTGCTGATTAATTAGACAAAAGACGCTTGTCGTTATACCCGGACGCAGTTCAAAAGTATCGGCTTCGCGTTGACGTCTTTGTTTTTCTTTTCTCTCCGTTCAGGATTCACGCAGCATTCATGATGAAGATGCAGCTGGCGGTGAAGCTGAGGCCAAGCTGAGACCGAGCGCGCGACTGTGTAGTGGACATCACTGGAGAGCCAGAATCCTCGCTCACACACACACAAAGACACACACGCACACACACACACGCCGCTCCCATGTTTTGTCCGGAGCAGGAGAACATCTCCACCACCTCCACCAAAGTGCCAGTTAAATACGGAGAGCTCATCGTACTCGGGTAAGCCCGGCATAATCATAAAACGTAATGTAAAAATAATATAGATCATTTCAACAAACATGGACATGGTGTGTTTTTTATTTCATGGAGATCTGACAACTCCTCAGTTAGTGCCTTCATGTTTAAAAAGTCGTCTGTGTCATGCGTCTCGAGTGCCAGTAGCCGCTATTAAAGAGGAAGACAATGTGCTGAGTTTGTTCTTGTTTTATTTCTAGGGGAAACGTTTATTCTTTAAAGTTGCAGTAAACACCCGTTTCGCAAAACAAAACAAAACAAAAAAAAGAATCATCAAAAGCGCTTTGCTGAGTGACCTACATTTTCAGCATGCAGCAGGCGCCCTTAATCTGAGCAACCTACTGTACAGAAGTGCTTTATAGTCTCGATCAGCATCATCAACTCGTGCTAGTTCACTAGGTCAAGGACCAAGAGTACTATCTACTCCTCGATTGAGAAGCCTTTCAGTACACAAAAAGAAGGCACGACAAGCTTTAAAGAAAATAATAGCTAACTAAAATTGAATTGATGCTCGAAGTGCTTGGTGAAGAGGAAGGCCTTTAGTCTGGTTTAAAAACCGCAAGTGGGTCATCTCGTCTGGAGAGCCGGGAGAGAACAGAGGAGAGAAGAGGCTGGAGGGATGTGAAAGATGCTCAAGCAGTGCTACAGGGTGAGACGGTGCCGGTGTGATTAGTACTTTCGAGGGCATCGGCCTCTTTGCGGCTTTGTCAAAAGCAAGTGTATCTGATAGAGGCGGCTACGGAAAGCCGGCGGAGGCAGCGGGGAGGTGCAGAAGAACAAGGACAGGAGGACGATAGTGTGAGGAAGTAGTTCAGTTTCAGACTCGAATCTGTGGAGAAACGGCCACATCCTCCTGATGATCTAAAGAAGAAATCGATGAGAACAAAAAAGGCCAGTTTATTGTCCTCAAAGTTAGCATGAAGTGGGAATTTAGGATCCGCTCTGCAACATTGAGGTGGACATCTGGAAGGGGTTATTTTTGAGCAGTGGCCCTGTGGTACAAGGCATTTAGGAGTATTGGTGCTGTGGGCTTCAGTACATTCGTATATGGGGGGAAAAGGGGGTAATTTATGAGCCTTGGAGCTCAAGGACGAGGGGACGGGCTAGTTTTGGGTCATCTGTATTTGAGTTCATGGTCCAAGTCAATGGCTTTTGGTTTAACAGATACCATGTGTGATAGTTTAGAGTTTCTTTTGTTGTAACAGAGAAGAAAAAAACGTCTACTTTTTTATTACTCTTGTGTTCTTCCACTGCTTCGTTTGTACTTTCTTTGTTCCATCCTGCAGGCAATATTGAAATCCTGTCTTTTTTTTTTTTTTTTCCCAGTCAG
The DNA here is from genome assembly GCA_030068275.1 of Clarias platycephalus. Lineage (NCBI taxonomy): Eukaryota > Metazoa > Chordata > Actinopteri > Siluriformes > Clariidae > Clarias > Clarias platycephalus. The sequence continues at coordinate 4,982,755 of JAQQZT010000005.1, read as the reverse complement.
CCTGATGAGCAATCGTAATGCGAAACATCACATGAGCAGCACCACAAAAATTCCCCCGTTCTCCATGACTCATGGACCGTGTTCGGGAATCCTGCAGTATTTTAGGGAGATTTAGGACAACTTTCCATGATTACTCGCTATAGGGTTTAGACCTTTGGCCCCTACTGTTTATATACAGTACATGTTCATGTACACAAGGGGTTTTTGTATGTAATGGTTTTAATCCATCACCCTTCCCTCTGCTCGTGTGTTACTGATTGCTCCCCTGTTGAATTCTCCTCATTCAGACGTATACAGCCAAACACTCCTATAATAATAATAATAATAATAATAAAGGGATTATGAAACATGCTGTATAAACATTGATATGGAGAAGCTCCTGTAAGGAGTGATTTATTTAATATTCATTTGGTGTCAACACTATATAACAACTATCAGGAAGTTTTCTGACCTGGGAAAGTCTTCAGGACGGAGGACTTTACATAACGTGCGGTTTTATTGAGTGTTAAATCCTGCAATTGATGACAGGGACGTTCCAGTTTGGTGGACATTTCACATTATCATATACAGTGGAACCTTGGATTACAAGCATAATTTGAAAATCAAAGCAGATTTTCCCATAAGAAATAATGGAAACTCAAATTATTCGTTCCACAGCCCCAAAAAAATAAATACATAAAAATAATTAACACAAAATATTAACTAAAAATAAAATAAATTTACCTGCATTTTACCTTTAAAAAAAGTTAAAATAAATCCCGACAGATAAGCGTTTCCGTTTGTGCGCGCAGGCGCTGTGTCTGTGTGTGTGTCTGTGTGTGTGTGAATCTAAAGTAAGCTCCCCTCTCCCCCTTCTTGTCTTACACAGATACCCTTCCTCCACCCTTTTCACACACACGCGCGCACAACGGAACACTGTTTAATCGGAAAAATAAACAGGAAATCTCTCTAATGACACTCGATTGAGCGACACATTAACGGAATCACTGCTGTAAAGTAAAAATAAAACAAATTAACCTGCACTTTACGTTTCAAAAGAATCACGACAGAGCAGTGTTTCTGTGTAGAGCAGAGAGAAAGAGTGTGTCTGTGAGGGCGAAAGTAGGAGGGGTGTGTGTGTTTGTGTGGCACAAAGAGCATGCTAAGCCTTGAGCAGAGAGAGAAAATAGATCTTTAACCTCTCTAATGAGACTTGCTTTTGCTTTACACGCGCACTGTACACACACGTTTACAGACACAAAATAAACACACACACACATGGTCACGTGACGCTCGGCGCCAAAACAAGAAGCGCATGCGTGATACATGATACTCGGTACTCGTAAACTAAGACTTGTTCGTTTTCCAATTCAAAATGTATAAAAAAATCTTTGCTCGTCTTGCGGAACACTCGCAAACCGCGTTACTCGTAATCCGAGGTTTCACTGTAGTTATAAACAGATATGTACATATACAGTTGGATATATGTATTGCGTCCTGAAAGTGTGCTTGTACAGTGTATCAAAACGCTGGTATATCAAAGTGAATTTCCCCCCATAAGAAATAACGGAAACTCAGATGATTCGTTTCACAGCCCAAAAATATTCATATAAAAATTGTGAATCACAAACAGTATCGCTCCTCTAAACAGATTGATCTCCCGCACTGCTGCAGCCTTTTTGACTTTGCCTTTTTAATGTTTTACGCATTTGCGCGCACACATGGTCACAATGTTATAGTAAACAGTACACACACGCAGTACACACACGTAATCAAGTGGGAGTACGTGACGCTTGGCGGACGAAGCGCATGCGTACTACAGCACTCGTATGTCAAGACCTCGCTCGTTTATCATGTTAAAATTTATTTTAAAAATTTACTTGTCTTGCAAAACGCTCACAGACCAAGTTCCTCAAATCCATGGTTCCACTGTATACAGTACCTACCTTGCACACTGTGAAAGGAAGATAACCTTTATACACCCCATCACTGATCATTTTATTAACAGTACAGTATATCCCCAAGTTCATTCATAAAATAATATTTAAAAAATTATTGGTTGATTTATAAATTATAGATTAAGGTTAGATGTAGTTGTTGCTGTCAGTATTGTAACCCATTCAAGCCTCTGTCTATCATGACAAGTGACTATATTCATAAATGCAACATAAAACACCACCGACGCACCATGTGTTCCATGAGCCAAAGAGTATCATGTACCCAAAAGAAGACTACTGTTAAACACTGTTAAAGGACGTATGTGCTATAGCATCACCCTTTAGGAGCTCCGACACTCCGGAGTCTTTTCTCTGACACATTGATTTCGCTCAGCGGTGCATTAAATGGAGGCATCGATTTCGATTCAGAAGGCGTCCATCAGATGATCAGGAGTGAACCGAACCAATCCAAGTCGAGCGTAAGAAGCGATGTACTTCATCCCCGTGCACTAAAGGCGTTTTCATTCCAGGACCACACGTGTGTGCATGCACACACACACACACACACACACACACACACACACACACACACACACAGAGATGTGCCTGTTTGGCTAAAGCTCCCAGGAGCGGTTCTGCAGTTTTGCAGTTTAAGAGCATTCGTTTTTGTTTAGTTGGAGTTTTCTGTGCTGACAATAGCCATGATTGCTCTGGTGTTTATGTTAGTGGGCCACACATGCGAAAAGCAGCGAGGACCGAGTGGTGCGTTTGTCTCAACAATCTCAGCTCTGTCATGTGTCTATGTCCGTGCCTGGGGAACCCTTTAAACGCAGAAGACCCAACAGCAAACCTCCCATCCTTAGGATGGATTTACGACACGGTTATCCCACACTCAGCACTCAACGCCCACATCATCTCATCTTTCACTTTATTGATTCAAGTCTCAGGAAAGACGCCAGGAGGGCAAACTCTTTCGCATCTGCGCCTTTCAATTTCTGCATTATTAATAGACGTGTACGCTTTTTAACGCGCACGGGTTTCCTCACAGGTACAATGGCTCTCTCCCGAACGGAGACCGCGGGAGGCGGAAGAGCCGCTTTTCCCTCTTCAAGCGGCCCAAAGCGAACGGAGTCAAACCCAGCACTGTGCACATCGCCTGCACACCACAGGCAGCCAAGGTACGCACACACTCCGAGCACTGCACATGTTACACTATACATCCAAACCAAAGATACAAGTTAGATCCACACACATGCAGACACACCTTTGTTGAAGAGAATTAATATTAAACATTTATCAACATCAAAAACTTTTTAGATTAGGTCTTATTTATTTACAACCATGTAATTTTTGTCTGTAAGATGTACCATGTTTTTGTATTTCGTACCTGTGAACTACGAAAAAGAAATTATAATAGAAATTTAGGTCTAAAAGAAACAATTGGGTTTGTATTGTATATACTGTATATATGCTTATTGCACAGGATGTATTCAAAACAAATAAAAATTTGTCACATACACAGTCATACACAGTACGATATGCAGTGAAATGCTTATATAACCGCCCGTGACCTTAAGAAATAAATATGGAATAAAATATAGAAAAACTTTAGCTATAGAGGATAAGAACAAAATATAAAGTATAAGAAAAACGTAGTTATAAAAATATAGAAAGACTTTGCAGAACATATATAGAAAATGTAAAAAAAAAAAAAAAAAAAAACACTTTAGTTGTGGAAATTGAAATAGAATTTAAAAATAAATTCCCGGCGAGTGCAAATATGCATAAATGTGTAGATATCGAATGTCCATAAGTGTCCTTAATGTGTACCGCCTCAAAAGAATTAATTGAACTGAAATGAAATGAATTTGAAAGCTCCTCAGCTACACGTGATAAAGCGTCACTACCAGGCATACAGTTGACTAAATCAGGCCACAAATTATCACATACGAGACTCCATCAAAAAAACAATATTTTAAGCATGCGCACAAATTTCACAGCTCATGCTAGCAAGCTGCCAATCACAATAGGCGACAGCAACACACCCCTGGTGAGCCATGATCTCACCATACGACTACCCAAGAGTCATCATAATCTGTGAATTTATAGCTACTCGTAACAAACATGGTGAACGTTGGAACTGGGCTTTATACAGTGGCTTGCAAAAGTATTCGGCCCCCTTGAACTTTTCCACATTTTGTCACATTACAGCCACAAACATGA
>JAQQZT010000005.1:4960852-4972452 GCA_030068275.1 Clarias platycephalus | reverse complement strand
GTTGTAGAATGTAGAAAATAAATCACTAAACAAAAACAAAGAAATTTGCAACTGACCCCAAACTTTTGAACGGTAGTATATATTTGAGGAATGTTTTTCTTTTGTTAAACCACACAGTGACCTATGAATCATTCACGCTTTGAAATGAACCAGTGAGAAACAGGTGCAGATGATAACAGATGATCAGACCGGTGATTAGTGTACTTGCTGAACAGACGAGAGGGGAAATGAGGACGCTGCTGAGGTTGTTACATAAACCACCAGTAAAAACATTTATTCCCATTCCTTTTTTCAGTTTATTCTACATCATTTAATGTCATTTAATATAAAGAAATGAGGGGTGGCTCAAAAATGTTTCCCCAGTACTGTACGTGACAGTGCGTTGAGGTGATTTCCTGTAGAACTCTCACACTGCAAAACAGCTGACCACAATTTCTGACACACCAAAAACACTTGAGATCTGAGCCACAGCACTGATTGGTTAGGTGATTAATCAGACTGGGGCCGTCCTCACACTGCACGTCAGACAGCATCTGAGCTCGCGGGAAGATCCGTACAGTGTCAGCAAGACGTGATTTTGTTCCATGCTGAGATTTCCTTTGTGCTGTGAACCTCGGATTGCGAGTAACGGAGTTCGCGAGTGTTCCACAAGACGAGCAAAGATTTTTAATAAATTTTGACTTGGAAAACGAACAAGTCTTGGTTTACAAGCACCGAGTATCATGTATCACGCATGCGCTTCTTGGTTTGCCGCCGAGCGTCACGTGATCACAACTGAGCCAACGGTTTTTCTCTCTCTTGTGTCGCTCAATCGAGTGTCATTAGAGAGATTTCTTGTTTAGTTTTCAGATAAAACGGTGTTTCCGTTGTGTGCGCGTATGTGATAAGAGTGGAGGGAGGGTAACTGTGTAAGACGAGAAGGCGGAGAGGGGAGCTTACTTTAGATTTACATACACACATACAGCGCCTGCGCGCACAAACAGAAATAATTATCTGTCTGGATTTATTTTTTACTTTCTTTTAAAGGTAAAGTGCAGGTCAATTTGTTTTATTTTCACTTTATATTTTGTGTTAATTATTTTTATGTATTTATTTTTTTGGGCTGTGGAACGAATAATTTGAGTTTCCATTATTTCTTATGGGGAAATTTAGTTTGCGAGTGTTTTGGAATACGAATTATGCTCGTAATCCAAGGTTCCACTGTATATAAATATGGAGGTTGTGGCGGTAGCGAGAGAACGGGACGCACCAGCCGCGTGTTATAGAGCTCATCGAAAGGCCTGGCTCAGTCTGCCATCCTGGATCAAGTGGGAATTTGTCCTGAGTGGTGGACGTGTTTAACAGTTTGTGTTTTGGCTCTCACCTCACACCACTTTTGGCCCCTCAGTCACTCTTGTGTCTATCTAACTCCTGTCCTGGTTACTGCGGGATGCTGTTACCGTAGTAACCGCGCACACATGACATCGTGTACGTGTCTCTCTTTCTCCGCACAGCTCTGTATCTGTGTAACGTGACCCTGTAAGATGATCAGCAGCTGATCCGCTAAGTGCGTCAGACAGAACGACCAGTCTGGGTTTTCTCTCCATCTATCTGTCTATCCATCTGTTTCTTTTTTTGTTCTTTGTTGCTGTGAAGGATTAATATCTTCATTTAGGATCCCCTGAGAAATGCAAACATGGTCTGGGTCAGATTAAAGTTAAAAGGAGAGTCAGGGTATAACACACACTCACACACTGAACATTAATCAGACGCCGGTGCGGTGCTAGCGAGAATGTGTTTAATGTTCTCAGACCAAGCATTAAATGTTGTTTGGACACCGCGGGGTGTTTTTGGAAGCCGATCTTTTTTTAAGTGTTTACAAAATAAAGCTAACGCCAATTATGTTTAGTGTAAATCCTGTCATCTGGGGTAACTAGTGCACAAAGTCAATTTTTTTCGTGACAGGCTTCGAGGAGTTAACACTTTCAGGTATCTTCAATACGTCTATGTACTCAAGTCTAAGTGCAAATGTTGCTGCACTCAAGGTTTCTGTATCACTGTAACTCTGTGATGAATTGCACCATCGCCTGGTGAGCCGTCGCTAAATTTAAGCATCAATCAACATTTGATTTGGTCAGAGAGACTATTAGGAGGACTGCAGAGATCACGGAGCGTACAGAAACCCTCTGCTTTTCTGCAGGCGGTAATATAAACACGTACGTGCCTTTTTATAGACAGCACACTCCGTCTTAAAATGAAATGTTTCACTTGATCCTCATTTCACTCAGTGACTGGTGAAGAGTTGAGAGGCCAGAATTACGTGAAACCACATGTGCGAGTACATGTCAGGTGAAGTGTGTTAGATCTCTGCAGGAAGCCTTTATAACAGACATGTGGATGGTGTCACATGGTCACTTTGATGGACAGACGACCGCAGTGGATGTTTTCCTTAGTGGCCAGTCGATAAATTGACTTTTAGTGATGTCAGAAATTCAATTCAATTCAATTAAACACGTAAAAGCGTTGACATTGTCGCGAAGCAGCAGTATGAAATGCGAACGTGTATAAATCAAAATGATAAGACGAGGACGACGACAACAGCGGCATGGAAAAACTCCCTGAGATGGTAATAGGAAGAAACCTTGAGAGGAACCAGACTCGACAGGGAAGCAGGACCAATTAACTGCTACTTAAGTTCCTTCCAGCTTTCTAACCTTTCTGAAGTATATCAAAGTTATAGAAGAGAAATTATTTATAATGAAAATGTACGTCTGTCTCTCAAATAAGGACGAGTTCCCTCTTGAGTCTGGTTTCTTCCATTTCAGTTTTTTTTTTTTGTCACTTCCATGTTGTTTTCTGGCTCACTCTTTAGGTCTACAGTACAGTTCAATCTGCCTCCATATTTCCGTAAATCTGCTTTAAGAATCGAGTGAAATTGACCAGTAGAAGGTTTGAAGGGTAAACGTCCAGACGAGTATATTATCAGGTGTGTGCGATGCTCTCCCGCTTTATAGAAGCTGTTAAAGCTGCTTTAGTCCGAGTTTGTTTTAACGGAGACCAAAAGCAGCCACATTAGACAAAACCTAAAGACCAAATTAGACTCCAGAAACCCTTTCAGCTTGAAACGGTCTTTAATGACGGCCCGGCGCTGACTCGTGGCTGTTTGATAGCACCTCCGCAGGTGCTATCAAACAGGTTCAGCTTTAAGCTTTAAGCCACATGACACAGACTGTGTGTTGACCCTGGATAGGAAGTGACGAGCGTTATGGCAAAAACCATTTTAAGCGTTTTAAACTGGTTTATGGAACGCACAGTGGTTTATACCACCCTGCGTGTGTGTGTGTAATGGAGACCTCGTGCTGTGGTAACTTCATACAATGGCCTGGCTGTAATGAAAGCCTGACACTGGCTAAACCTTGACTAAATGCCATGCCATCTGAGCTCAAACTTATTGAACTGAGCATCTCAAGAGACGGTCGTGTAATTTCAGGGTTACGCCATCATGTCGCTGAAAGCCGATTGAATTTAGTATGGAAATCTTAGATTTTTTTATTTTTTTCATATGTACACATTTCCAGCTGTGTTTTTTTTGTTTGTTTGTTTTTTGTTTTTTAATGACCGACTTTATTGTCGGCTGAGCAATAAAAAACACTAACACTCGTTACACAACACTTTACCAATGATTGACTCTGTCTGTTAATTTCAACACTTAACCCTGTGGTTACACTTCAGTCATATTTATATTTAAACTTCTGCTGCGTTAAGAGAACTCTTGCTATATTTAAGTGTGTGTGTGTGTGTGTGCACATTATATTTTGAGGAAAAAGCTGGTGCTTGTAAATTGTGTAAAAGGAAAAGAATTACACAGCGTTCAAGACAAATAGCACTCGACTCCGCACATAGCCTGAAGATGCACTTAACATGAATGAGAGTGTGTGTTTATGCGCACACTTTACAACACCTACAAGAAGCATTTATTTAGACCTTCATGAGCAACACTGAGAACTGGAGTGTGTCGCCCTCTAGTGGCTAAACCTCATCGGGTTCAGATCAGTGCAGTGAGTTCTGATGATGCTCAGACCCGGTGTTTTTAGGACTAGCAATAAAATGTGTAGCGAGTGTGATGAGGGTCTTAAACGCATTGCAGTTTTCTTCCAGTGTCGGAGAAATGCGTTATGGCATCAGTACATACCGTGTATCAGTAATTGTTAATTTCCCGCTGTCCTTTCTCCCCTCAGGTGGAGAGCGAGTCGCACGAGCTGTCAGACGGCGCTCTGATCGACCTGTGCGGCGCGACGCTGCTGTGGCGCACAGCCGAGGGTCTCCGTCGCGCGCCCACCCTGAAACACCTGGAGGCGCTCCGGCAGGAGCTGAACGCGGCGCGGCCACAGTGTCCCGTAGGCCTCAACACGCTGGCGTTCCCGAGCATGCGGCGGTGCCAGGGCGCCGTGGCCGAGAAGCAGCCCTGGGCGTACCTGCAGTGCGGCCACGTGCACGGCTACCACGACTGGGGCGAGCGAGGCGGCGCCGGGGGCGGTACCGAGCGGGAGTGTCCGATGTGCCGCGCCCGTGGGCCCTACGTACCGCTGTGGCTGGGCTGCGAAGCCGGGCTTTATGTCGACGCAGCTCCGCCCACTCACGCCTTCAGCCCGTGCGGCCACGTGTCCTCGGAGAAGACGGCCTCGTTCTGGAGTCAGATCCCGCTTCCACACGGCACACACACCTTCCACGCCGCGTGCCCCTTCTGCGCCCAGCAGCTCAGCACCGGCCACAGCCATGTCCGACTCATCTTCCAAGGGCCCGTGGACTGACCTCTGACCTTTTTTGAACCTACCAGGGCCTGTCCCGCTCCATGATGCACTCCTCAGTTCAGTTCATTTTTTTTTTTTTTCCTCCCAAAACCATAAATTAAACTCTCGGTGTTCTTTCACTGTTCTGTTCTTTTTACGACAAACACACAACAGAGAGGCGTCTAGACTCTCGCGTCTCACGTCACTCTCTACAGAACCACATCCGTCTGTGCTAAGCACCGTCCACACCCAGGGATTATCCTGAGCCGTGCCGTGTGCAGAATTCAGCAGGGCCGCCGCGTGTGGGCTTTCTTGACTCTTGGACTGTTATTATTTATTAATATTTTTTTTTCAGTTTTATTTCATCTACTTTCTAAGTGACCTTTTTCTAGTGATTTTTTTCTTAATCCACATGACAAACAGAGAAATATATATTTTCAAGTGAAACCAAAAAGTACCTGAACAAGGCAACAAAAAAAAAAAAAAGAAAGAAAGAAAATAAATAAAGACAAGAAAATGAATACAGATGGAAGTGTGAGCTGCCACAGGAAGCGTGCGGGTCGTCTCAGGACGCGAACTGCACGAGTCTGAGGGGCTACAGTAATATATTACAGTGTTTCTTTGCTAATATGCTAATAAAAAAAAAGAAAGAAAACATTATTCGATTTTAGTAATGCAATAATCATCCTTTACACCAGAGTGTCTGTGATGTAACATGAAGTTAACACTTACGAGTCGATTCATCACTGCTGCAGAAACAAGGAAACGCGTTTAGATTTTAGAGATGTGGTCTTTTTCTCTTTTTTTTTTTCCATGTAAATCAAATATGCCTAGCTTAAAAAAAAAAAACTTACCGTTTTTATTTCTGCGTAGTATTAATGTTAATCCAGTGTAAGATTCTCGGTGTGTACTGTTTTGGAGTTCTCTGTGTATCTGCTCTTTATTTTTTTATTTTTTTTGTTCCAGTTCTTTTTCTTGTTTTCATCATCTCATGTTTAGCCTCGGCTATGTGTACTCAGTGTTTATGTAGCTAACACACGTGTGTGTGTGTGTGTGTGCGCGAGAGAAAGAGAACACTTCCACCTCGAAGCAATAGTCTGAGGGATTCAAACCAACGCCGTGATGCAGGAAGTGAACTAGGCTTGGAATAGAAGTGTTAAATTGTAGGTTAGTGGTCCGACCGGTGATGACACGATTGAGAAACCGTCGTTCAAGGCTCGTAGGATGGCAGAGATGACGCATGATTCGGGGGTGTGGAAATGGGAATGGTGTTCGGCGGAGGATCTACACCCGGATCTCAGAAAGCTCTAAATGTGTCGACGCCTAAAAACAAAAAATGATGACCTTCCCTTTAACCACATGCTCTGATGGTCATTTTAGATGACCATTTGCTCATCTGTGTGTGCGTGCGCGTGTGTGTGTGTATGTGTGTTTGTGAGTGCGCGCCTACCTGATTGCCTTCCGTGTTTGAAGTTTGAGTGACTTGACCTTGCAGACAAGACTCCACAATATACAACCGTTTTGTTTTTTTTTTCCTTCTCCTGAGAGCTTTCTAGTCTTGCTTAACCTTAAACGTGACCTCAGACAGAGTGGCCTGGATCAGAGAATACCGTCATGCTAAATGATAATTCGTGCTCGTTTAAGGGCTCGGTGAAGAAGTTTGCTCCACCACCAGGGTGCCTGAAACTCCTGGGAAACGAGCAGCCGAAATTGAATCCGAAATTGTTCCTTTGGTTAAATTTAGCAAGCTGATGTAACCTACGTTAGCATGACCTCCAGTGTCTGTCATTTAGCCATCTTGTTTAGCTAGCATGTTGGCTACCATGAAAGGGAAAGTGAAATACCTTAAGCACGACTGACCTTCCGGTCCATGTTTACTCTTTAGGAAACCTTCATATGAATCGAGACGCATAATGGTGATGGAGGTTTCTGCAGCTGCTAAGGAAAGGCCAACACAGTTTATCTTCTAAAGGATTCAGCCTATAAAGTTCCAAATGGGTTTCTATAAGGATTCTCTCCTCTCTTACTGAAAAGCTGACGTTATCGGGGGAAACTCATGTTTTAGTCATTTTAGACTTCAGATTGGTCTCCAGTGCGGGAACAGAAAAAGAGACCCTGGTTTTTTTTCCAATTTCTTTTTGTTTAGAGTTTAAAAAAGATGTTTATATTTTCTTTTTCTTTGTTGTTTAACGCCGTTTGATATCCAGTAGGTTAAATTATCGCCAACTGTACTGTAGGTCTCGCTCTCTCTCATCTTCCTAGGCTAGTCCAGGCTTCCTTAAAAAAAAAAACATCTAATATCTAAAGCTTCCTTCTCAATCTCGTCATGTCTTGAACTTTTCATCTGATTCATCTGGCACTTCCCTATTGTGCTCTCTTACAGTATAAGAAGAGCCACTTTCCCCCTCTGGTTCTCGTCTTCTTGGTGTTCACCAGCAGTTGGCATCCACTACTGTATGTTGCATTAACGCCACCTTCTGGTCCTCATCATCCTCATCTTCCTTTCAGGGTTTAAACACTCCTGTTTTCTCGTCCTGTCGCCCTTAAGAAACCCATCAGCTACTTTCCTCCTTGTCGTCTTTCACCCTTTTCGAAAATACTTGTGTACTCAACCTCTTCAAAACGCCAAACAAAGATTCAGGAGTATTTCAGCTTGAGCATTATCTCACACACACACACACACACACACACACACACACACACACACACACACACACACTGAGGAGTTCAGAGACCTGTGATACCTTGTTAAAGTCGTAGAAGAATATGGGACCTTTAAGAGAATCGAGTGCATCATCGGTTATATATTGTGCAGACATGATTTGATAGTTGCGTAACAGTCGTTCCGTTAATCCTTTCTTTGTCACATGAACTCCTTTTCTTGGCGTATCCCAGGTTAGGAGCAGCGTCAGGCATCGACACAAAACGGCGGCGGATTTGCAGTCATCAACCTCCGATCAGTAACCCAAAGCCTTAACCTGCTGCTCGGACCGGAGCCGATTTCGTCTGGTCAATCAAACAAGATAAACTGTTAATAAATATCACGTCGTTTCCATTTCTTAGTAGCTGAGCCCGAGTTTCACTTGGTGACATAAAAGGTCAGGAGAACACGTGAGCTGCAATAGTTGCCGTACTTTTCATACATCATACATACGTCTGGTGCAAGTCTACTCCGATACGGCGTCCTTCCTCAGCCGTGAAGGAAAAGTGCTTCCGAAGCTGCAGGACATGATGAAGGTCGTCCGGGTGCTGATTTAACGCCTGTTTAAGTGGAGTTAGTTTGGGGTCATTATAACTCCACTGCATCTGGTACTGTATGCTCGCTTTAAAACCATCCCTAGCAGCTGCAGAGCTCTAAACCACCATCTTAGTGTCGTGTATCGGATCGAGTATCGACCCTGGCGAGGGGAATGTGTTTCCCCCATCCTGGATCGTTTCCTCATCCAATTATTTATTTATTTTTTTGTCTTCTTCAAGTTAGAACTTGTTTTAACTGCATGAGTTTCAAGACATGTGGACTAGATGTAGAGCAAAGGGAGTGTGTGTGTGTGTGTGTGTGTGTGTGTGTGTGTGTGTGTGTGTGTGTGTGTGTGAATGAGAGGGAGAGCGAGACTGTGAAATGGAACAGCAAATTATTATTATTTTTTATTTTTTTTAAAATACACCTTCTTTAGTGCTTTGAGCAGATTACGTCACACTACATCACAACAAACCTTCTGACTGTTGTCTTTGGTAGAGTACGCTGTAGACTCACTTTAGCGAGCAGACATTAATGCTAGCGTAATAGCTACCTCGGTGCTGTGCTTGCTTGTCATCAGTGACTCATCTCCGTTAACAAATAACTAAAGATTTACACAGTTTTACACTGTTTCACACACATTTTATATACTGTAAGCCCTGGGCTTCGTGACGTTGTTCATGCACATGGTGAATTTAGCCGTTTTGTCGCACAGATGTTCCGCAGAGCCTCGATCCGTTACGGCGAAACCGTCGCATGGTTAAATGCCGCCGCCGCCGTCCGGAGCAGCCCTGGGAATTCTCTCAGCTGTTGGCCGGCTGCTTCCTGAAGCCTCGTTCCTTCATCCCTTTTCTTTGTCTTCGTGATATTTCCTCATGATAAAGAGGTGCTGTCCTTTTTACAACCTCTGCAGTGGTGCCTGCAGCGTGTCCTGCTGTCCCGGGTGCAGAACATTCCTGCCGATTCCTTCAGCTCAGGGAGAACTTCCCTTCTTTTTGGAGGCGACATAAAAGATGAAGCTCTTTTTTTTTTTTTTTCCGAGAATCAGTCCGTCCTGATCTCGAACTCCTACTGAAGCCCTTTACACACAACAAGCATTTCCGATCAGTGCTCGCTGCAGCCAAGACCTGAGGATACCTCGCTGACGTGAACCTCTTTCGTCCTGTGTGAACCCTTCGTCATGTGTGATGCCCTCCTCCTCATCCTCATCGTCCTTCTCCACACATTGTCTCTGTAGTACAGAAAGGGCTTTTCTTTCCCGATCCTTATTTGGTTTGTCTCGTTTGTCTTGTTTGTTTGTTTGTTTGTGTGTATGCATGGTCTGTCGTTAAGAGCATCATTTTCGAGAGAATTCCTGTGCTTCACTTCGAAAGCTGACAAGGTTACTGATATGATGGCTTTTGTACCAACTTGAAAGAATAAAAAAATAATTGAAAAAAAAAAAAATTGGGTGGTTTTATTTGTCCCTGTTTGTAATTAGGGGTGTGTGTTAAGATTTTGTGGTGAATGAAAATGGATAACGGCAGGATGGCGTGTGATGCAACCCAAGTAAAAGTGGATTCACTATTCATACTTGGGAATTGATCTTTTTTTTTTAGTAAATAAAAATAAACAAGTTGTACTTTTATTTTTATTACCCACTAGAGGTCACCCGCGCTTCCGCCTGTATGCAGATCCTGTTGACCGCGTGCTACCGTTACCTGCGAATGTGGCTCGACTGGTCCCACCATCTCTCAGTGATCAAGGAAGACATTCATCCGGACTCTTTTCTGTTCTGGCATCTGGATGGAACTTCCTCTAGACGTCCATACAGCTGAGTCTTTGGCAATCCTTAAACGATCACATCCTAAGACATGTCTGTTTCTTCAGTACTTCAGATTAATCTTCTTCCCAACAGTGTTTGACTGATGGTACTTAGTCAGCGACCTACTAACCCAGTGTAAAGTTCTATCTAATGATGGGAAACTTAAGCACTTTTGTTGCTCTGGATAAGAGCATCTGTCAAATGCTTAAATGTAAATGTAGCCATCATGGATTTGGCTCATATGATGGTTCACCTAAATCCTAATAGTTTCAAATCCTAGATTAAAAAAAAAAGGTGTTGTAGGAACAGATTAGATTTAAACCCAAATCGCTTATCATGATGAGGAGGATTAACTCTGCCCCATGATCACTTCTGCTCAATCTCCACTCAGAACACTTGCTTGTTTGTCCACATGGTGGCAGTGTTCTGGGTCCTAATGGAATTTCAATGCTCATGTTTTATTTACACACCAAGCAGACTCCACATCCACAGCATGTGCACTACATATGTCCACTAGGTCTAGCGTTTAGTATCACAAACAGCAGCAAAGTGCACGTTGGAGAGATGATGTACCCTTGCATATATATATATATATATATATATGCACATAATATATACTTAAAAAGATGAGAAAGGCCTGTAATTTTCATCATAGGTATACCTCAACTATGAGAGGTAAAAAAAAAAGTAGGAAAAAAAAAAAAACCAAGAAAATCACATTGACGGATTTTTAAAGAATGTACTTGCTAATTATGGTGGAAAATAAGTATTTGGTCAAAAACTAAATTTCATCTCAGTACTTTGTTATATCCCCTTTGTCGGCAATGACGGAGGTCAAATGTTTTCTGTAAGTCTCCACAAGGTTTTCTTACACTCTTGTTGGTATTTTGGTCCGTTCCTCCATGCAGATCTCCTCTAGAGCAGTGATGTTTTGGGGCTGTCGCTGGGCAACACTGACTTTCAACTCCCTCCAAAGATTTTCTATGGGGATGAGATCTGGAGACTGGCTAGGCCACTCCAGGACCTTGAAATGCTTCTTACGAAGCCACTTCTTCGTTGCCCGGGCGGTGTGTTTGGGATCATTGTCATGCTGAAAGACCCAGCCACGTTTCATCTCCAATGCCCTTGCTGATGGAAGGAGGTTTTCACCCAAAATCTCACAATACATGTCCCAATTCATTCTTTCCTTTACACGGATCAGTCGTCCTGGTCCCTTTGCAGAAAAACAGGCCACAAAGCGTGATGTTTCCACCACCATGCTTCACAGTAGGTACTCTTTCTCCTCCAAACATGACAAGTTGAGTTTTTACCAAAAATTTCTATTTTGGTTTCATCTGACCATATGACATTCTCCCAATCCTCTTCTGGATCATCCAAATGCTCTCTAGCAAACTCCAGACGGACCTGGACATGTACTGGCTTAAGCAGGGGGACGCGTCTGGCACTGCAGGATTTGGCTCCTTGGCGGCACAGTGTTACTGATGGTAACCTTTGTTACTTTGGTCCCAGCTCTCTGCAGGTCATTCACTAGGTCTCCTCGTGTGGTTCTGGGATTTTTACTCACAGTTCTTGTGATCATTTTGACTCCACGGGATGAGATCTTGCGTGGAGCCCCAGATCGAGGAAGATTATCAGTGGTCTTGTACGTCTTCCATTTTCTAATAATTGCTTCCACAGTTGGTGCGTCCAAAAAATGCATGAATCTCCTTTGAACACTACTGTTCAAAAGTTTGGGGTCACTTTCTAACTCCATGATGGTTCCTGATGTTTATTTCTTTCTACATTGTAA
>JAQQZT010000005.1:4942316-4952885 GCA_030068275.1 Clarias platycephalus | reverse complement strand
TGGTAATATTATCTACATGAGCTTCAAATGAAAGGCTGGAATCTATAATCACACCGAGGTCTTTTACTGTTGCACTCCAAAGTTACAGTGTGATCTAAAATCTTACTTCTAGCTGTATGCGGTCCTATGACTAGAACGTCTGTCTTATCAGGATTAAAGACTAGGACCAGGATTAGAAGGTGTGTCCAAACTTTTGACTGGACATCTCATGGTTCATCAGATCTTTGCAAACGGTAATGACATCTACATCAAGGTTTCCACACAGACATCAAGAATTTAAAAGACTCGGATTATGGGACATCATGTGCTTCTAATCAGATTGGAATAAACGGAAATGGATTGAAGCATGTCTAGACATGAACATTACAGGAACATTTTACAGTAGAGTGTAAAAAAAAAAAGTTTTGATTGTTGGCCAATCAGTGGGTGAACTGTCCCTGAGGCAAATAGCTAGGAATCGCGAAATCCCCCTTTTTACCACAAACAGGATTATAGTTCAGGTAACTCGTCATGTCATGACTTGAACAAACAGAGTCTCCTGAAATAAATCATCACTGGCCAACATAATAACAACCCAGAAATGTAATAAACCATGAATGTAATACAAATGTACAGCTTTTAATGTTATAATCCCACAAATGTCATAAATTCCCCACAAACGTTTGGATTTGTATTACACTGGCGGGTGTTAAAGATGTCCTCGAACATGTGTTGAGAGAACTTGCCCAGGCGAGGTGTTCCTTTTAAAGCCCGGAGGAAGGTCGACATAGTATTAAAAATGTATTAACAAATTCCTACTTAAAATTGATGTCTACATTGATCACTAAACCATGCTGTTAGGTTTACTTCTTAAGTCTCCTTGTATTCAGATGCCATTTTTCAAAACGTCATCACTGTTGGCATTAACAAACCTTATGTTTCTTATGTTAAATAATATGTAATGCTTTTCGTCTGTAGGTAAATTAAATTATAACTCCAGGTAGTCCCCGACTTAATAAACAACTTCCGTTCCGGGAGCATGTTCGTAAGTTGGATTTGTTCTTAAGTCTGACAAAGTGAGTCTTATACGCCTTTGACACAGATGTAAAGTATAACAATCCACATGACATGGCGCCGAACGCCATTTTGTCTCAGAGCTGTTTTCCAGTGTATTGGACTGCACACTATATTCCGAAATTATGATTATTCACCATCAGGACAGCTTTACAGGACAGACATTTTCTATCATCGTGCTCCGGGACCGATTCTTTCTTCATTTCTCCCGCACCCTCACACACACATACAGTATACAATATACCGGACTTTAGACATTTTATACAATCACTTACACACTGAAAATATTGTATATAATTGTAATTATTGGTATTTGGTGCACTGCAGTGTTTATTTTTTGTATAATACAGGTGAGCTACTTCCGTGATTTGTTCTCATTTACGAATGTTCGTAGAACCGTGGTCCATTCGTATCTGCGGAAATTTGTAACTTGAATGTTCGTAAGTCGGGGACTACATGTATATGGAACTGGGATTTTTTCTTCTTACAGACTCGACCACAAAAAGTCTCAAGCGTCCAAACCATCTGCAGCAAACGTTAGCTCGACGTGGATCTGCGCCACATCCGACTTTCTCTCTTTAATCGGAAACAATCCTGAAGTGTACTGGTAAGTGAACTGTAACTGGCAGATGCGGGAAGATTTTTGCTCCACATCTGTTCATGATTACGTTCCTTCTCCTTGTATTACATGAATGTTTGAAGCCGTTGTGTGACGGTCGAGCGCAGATGTTGACGTCCCTCCCATAGACTTCTTTCTCCGTGTGAATGTCTTCTTTTGTAAGTAACTTTAGAGAAAAGGATCTTAATAGGTGTGAATGTAAAGTCGTTCAGCTTAAACAGGTGCAGTAATCCCAGAGTCGGGATACAAGTAACAAGATTCTCTTTATTAAAGAGAAAGGGATTGTGTGTGTGTGTAAGAGAGAAAGAGGGAAGTGGCATTCTTTGCTTAATCAGACAGTGTGATTATATGTATTAAATTTCAAACCTCTTTCTGTGAAATGGATCCAGTTCAGGTGTCTCGGTCTACTGTTTTATGTTGTTGATGAGGTGCGTGTGTGCGTGTGTGTGTGTGAGCTGAGTGAGTGAGTAAGTGAAAGATAAACAAGGGATGCATAAAACCAAGCAGGAGGATGAGTTGGCATGCACGCATGCATGAGCGATGAGATGTGCTGAATCTGGAGTTGTGCTGCTTCTCTGAACACGCCTGTTCCTGTTTCCCCAAAAGCACTGAGCTGTGAACATCTGTGAGAGCCAGAGAGCCGCGCTGCACAGAGGAACATCTCTCAAATCGGCCAGGAAACCATTTAGTGTTTAATATTTTATGTCACGTTATGCAATATTCCAAAAGGAGACCAATAATCGTTCCGAATGCACGGTTCTGTAGCGCAAAATCAATAACCTTCAGCTAAATAAAATCATTTAGTGCATTTCTACACTACATTTCTAAAGGTTTTATAGTGTTTATGTACGTTAAGGAAGTTCTTTTATTTTTTTACTTTTTACTTTTGATTGCACAAAATAACGGAACACATTTATAAAAGTTAATTTTTTCACTTTATTTCTCTGTATACTCCCCTGCTACGCTAATGCTTGAATACCATAAATGCCATGATCGGACTGCCTGCTTCACACCTTTTTATTATTATTTATTTATTTATTTATTTTGTATAGTACTTTGAAAGAGTTTTCGTTTAGTTTTTTGATAATTTATGGTGTAAAGTTGGTTTGTCTTTAGATAGTCAGCTAATTAGGTTGTTCCAGTTAGCTAGTTAGTTTTGTTCATCTATGTTGCATGTACTGTATGTTGCACCTTGGTCCTGGAGGAACGCCGCTTTGTTTCACCGTGTACTGAACTGTATATGGTTGAAATGACAATAAAAGCCGACTTGACTTGACTTGATATCTGAAACCCTGGCCTCCCTGGAACTCCTTTAATGGCCCAAACATGTGGAAATGGCTTGGACCGAGGTCAGGACTATATGGGAGACGTGGCGAAACTGTAACACCCAGCCGAGTTCCTGTAATGTGCAAGTGGTGTTGGTGACTGATGGTGTGTGCAGTTCCACTCGTTAAATGTTCACGGGAACGACTACAGTGGGCTCCGAGCCACCTCGTCCGGGATCGTCATTCACAGACGTACAACCTTCTTTAAAAACGTTCGTACTGTTTAAACGTTTTACTTTGGCTATGAGTCTCATCGCCGTACCGTGCTTGACTTACTCTTCTGTAAATGTCAATCGCTTTTACGCCTTCATTCACCAGAAATGTCATCACAAGTCCCGGTTTGACTTGAACGCCCCTCGTAGTAACACATAAATCAATGTAAATGTCTTTTTGATGATATGATGATTTATAATTTTTTTTATTTTATTAAGGAGAATTTCATTAACATCTAGGGAAGTTAATATCAGTGTGCTTTGATACTGGAGACTCCTTCCATTTTTTTTTTGTCATAAACATTATGAGAAAGTTACTGATGCTGGGAAGTTATGCTGGTGGGGAGACAGACAGACAGACAGAGACAGACAGACAGACGTGCATGTCTTTGGGCTGTAGGGGAAACCTGAGTGCTTGGAGGAAACCCACAAAGTGCAGGGGGAACATAATATAAACTCCATACACACAGACCGGAGGGGTGAGATTTGAACCCCTAACCCAGGAGATGTGAGGTGACCGTGCTAACCACTAAAGCACCCGAAATAACTTAGACATAATATATGGGTGTTTCTGTTCTTTCTTAGTAGAGTGAAAAAAAAAGAGCATTTATGGAATCATGGCGTACAGCAGTGTGTACGGATCAGATCAGATGTTACTTATATAGTGCAGAAAGTCATGAAGACTCCATACCTAGAGGAAATGAGTGTGTGGGTGTGTAAGCTGAATCTTTTTCAGATTTCCCCCCCATAGGTATAAATCAAGTCAAGGTGTTGTTGAGGGCGGTCTAAAAAAAAATAACACTAAGTATGAACAATTTCGGGGGACATTTTTGCTTAAAAGTGGACACGCTATAGGTTAGAATGCATTCTCAGTCAAGCACTCATGATATGATGTGTGTGTGTGTGTGTGTGTGTGGGACAAAACCTTTATCTTTGCAATGAGATGTGTGGTGTGGGGCAGCGTGAGGACAGGTAACGTGTCCTGCAGGCGTTAAAGGCGTCTCGTGTGGATGTGTCCAGGATATCAACTTGGTGAGTTTAACGCTCCACTGCTTTTGCATTACAGGTTTATAATCGCCTGCTGCCTCAGGGGACTGTGTGAGAAACGGAGAGCTGGAGCTCACGCGGCACCGGTAAGCACTCCTTCCTTCTTACAATCTCTCAGCCTTTTGCTTCCGTTCTCCTTTTCTGTGCCTTCATGGTTCCTCAGACACTCTGTCGCTTATGTCTACTTTTAGTTTCTCATGTTGTATCAGTCTGTCCTCGCGCTGGTTCACTTTAACAGTTGCTTAATTGGCTCGCAGGTTAGATTAATTTTCACATTGTGTGTATATGAACATCTGTATGATGAGAGAACAGATTTTTTCGCAGTTTGAGAAGAATTTTTAAATCTTAAATCTAAGATGTTTATAAGCCATTAGAAAATATTTTGTGCGTTGTTTCTTAGAGTCATAAGGGTGCCAAAATTTTATATCAAAACTAGCGTTAGTTTGCGTCATTGACAGGGATTTTAAATAGTGAAATCTAAAAATAAGCTGATCAGTTTTCATGGGATCAGTGCTGTTATTTTAGGTTTAATTTCAGGCAGATACAGAAGGACCGGCGAAGTTTCATTAAATTCTGTTCGGCCAGTTTTGCGTGATGCTGTGACAAAATCTGGCAGGACAGACATACAGGTATAAAGACATACAGACAGAAAAAAAATATCTGCGGTTTCGGTCCTTCAGTCTATGAACCGTAAAGATATTATTGAATGAGCGAGTTTAGACCAGTTTACAGACCAAACCTTTTTATATCAAATATAATTTCTTTTATATCAGTGTGAATTTTTAATGATTTAGCAAAACGCTATAACTCCACCTGCTAAAGTTGTGTTTATGGCCATGTACTGTACATGTAACTATGCATCGAGAATAGCCATGGCTGAGTTTTAACTGAAAAATATAGCAAACTCACTAGACTTCAATTGTGTTAGCAGCCACTTGGAACAATCACAAAAAGCGTGGCGCTTTGTTTTAAGCGAAACCTTCTTAAAGTTTGTTAAAGATCATGAGAAGCACGAAAAGCAACACAAAAGCTTGATTTTACGTCATCAAGGTCTGATCAGCCGTCAACCGCCCTCTCCTGTGGTCTCATAAAGTTATAACGGAGTTCAGAGTGAAGCAGACATGACCAGGAGGAAACACCAAACGCAGTGTGTGTATTTTATACGATGGCACATCCTGTATGTTGTAGTATTACATCTCGGTTTAGTTTTCTTTCAGTAAATATCACTCTGACTCACTCATCATCTATACTGCTTTATCCTGAGGGACTAGAACCTATCTCAGGAGACTTAGGGCACGAGGGCGGGGTACGCCCTGGACGGGGTGCCAATCCATCGCAGGGCCAAAACAAGCAAAAATAACACCAGAGTACCCAGAGGAAACCCACCAAGCACGAGGAGGAGAACATGCACACAGACCCCGAGGTGGGATTCGAACCCGGAGCTTGGAGGTGCAAGGTGACGGTGCTTAACCACCTTTCAGTAAAGGTTACTTTCATAAATACTGACATGCATCATTGGAGCAAACCCGGCACTAGCGACAGTAAAATAGATCCCTCGTGTGCCTGCGGAGAATTATCAAAGAACGGCTTTTATCTCATTTTGCTGTCAAACAGTTGCATTATACATTTTTGTTTATATTTATGAACTAGTTGTAACTAGTTGAATGTGAAGTGCGCGGAATGAAGGTGTGAGATCGCGTTTATTATGTAGATTTCAATTGCACACTCATAAGCGCGTATTTGAAAAAATGCACAGCGCCACCTGTTGAAATTTGAGATGAACTAATGATTTTTTTTCAAGTTTTTTTTTTTTTTTAAAGTAATATAAGGGTGTTTTCCATTGAAATTTTAAATGAGCGTATCTTCTCTTCCTGTGGGCCGACTGCGATGAAATGAAGCCTGTATGTTACCTCAAGCTCGACCAAATACACCTGTGGAAAAACTCATTTGAAATTTGTTTAGTATTTTTTTACGTGATGTGTGCACAAACACACAAAAATTCCATCTTGACGTGTTCTGTTACTCATCTTACGTCCACAAAATGATTTGTTTCGCAAATATCTTCAATGTACAGACACACCCACTTTACAGTTTCATTATATGTATAGATGAGAGATTTACGAGTAAATGATCCTGATGCATGAAGTTCAGGTTCCCTGAGGATCTCTCTCTCTCTCTCTCTCTCTCAATGTTTAACTTAACTTTATTTTTGTACTTCATTTTATCAATCCATCTTTTGATATCTTTTTGTACCTTTCTCACTTTCTTTGTCCTTGTATCAGTATGTCTCGATATTCCTGGTCTCTGTCCATTAATTTTTTCCTTTTTAGTCTTTTATTTTTCTCTCTATTTGTCCTCTGGTCTCTTTTGTTTCATTTCTTCACAGTCCCTTTAATGCTCCCTCAGTCTTTCTCACTCTTTCTTTCTTTTCACTAGTCTGTCTCTTTCATTTTTTTTACACTATCTATCTCTAGATTTGTTTCTTTCATTTTCTTCCGTCTTTAAACGTTCCCTCAGCTTTTTTTGTTCCTTGTTTTACTTCTCTCATTGCTTTCGCATCGTCTCGAGGTTTCACCTCCCTCTCCTTCATCGCTTTCTCTTTTACACACTATCGTTTGTTTAGTCTGCCACATCCCCACATGATCCCCTTTCTCCTCTCTCAGGTCTCTGCTTTATTTCTCCTGATCACACTCGTCGTGTTCCCTTCATCTCATCCTCACTTTCTCTCATTTTCTTTCTTTCCTTCAGTCTGTTTCTCATTTTATCACACTATTCCTCACTGTTGCTTTCTTCATCATTTCCTTAGTTTCTTACATTTTGGTATTCTCTAGCAAATTCTATTCTCTCTTTCTTTTTTTAATCACACAATCCTCCATCTCTCTTTCCCACAATTTACTAGATTTTGCCCCCTCAATAATTGTATCTTTTCAGTCTCTAATCTTTCTCTCCTTAGCTGTGTGTGACAGACAGAGACAGACAGACGCCAGTGTTTTTGTTCCATATTGCACTTTATTTTGTTCCAGCTCCCGGAACCGTTCACCGTTATCTAAAGCTTTATTGCTTTTCTCTTTATTTTTCACATTTCTTTACAGGAGTACATTTTATTACACAATTACACAAGTGGGATTTCTGGTACAGTCTGCGATGTTGCAGGATGGCGAAGAGACAATGCTGATCTCTCTCTCAAACAAAAGGACTTGGCGATGAGCTCGAGCTCCACTGTACAGTAACACGACACCATATGATATGATACTGACAAGATCGGAATGTACGAAAGAATAAAACAGACTTTTAAAAGAGACAGAGCGATACAAAAAGTAAGTCCACGAGACTTATGGGGTGGTGTGTTAAAGCACCGTCTTTCTCTGTCATGAGGCAGGACAGGCAGGTGAGGTGAGGTCATGTCATGTCATGTCATGTCATGTGATCGCCTGACACCGGAGCCTTCAGTGGTCCAGGATGCGCAGGTTTCCGGAAACGATTTTATTCTCCAGCATGGAGCCGGCCGGGATGTCGATCCGGTCTCCGTGATTGGCTATGATGATCACGGTTCCCTGTGGACAACAAAGGGTCAAAGGTCAGAAAGAACGAGAGCAATTCAGAAAGTTGCGGCGCTGGAAGCTAAAATTAATTATTCGTGGCTTCAGATACAGTAACAGTGTACGCTTTAAAAATGAGTTATTTACGTTGACATTACCAGCATTTTCACCCTAATGTCACACAGACCTGATGTTTGTTTGTTTGATTGTTTTTTTCAGATCAGATCCGAGTCACTATCGCATGTGTTCTCAGACACACATCTTGTAATTCACTTCTAACTGGCCAACCACAAAAACTGTATTTACATAAACTCCAACTTACCCCGAACTTTTCTAAATCCATCACATCACCCCCAACCTCCAACACCACCACTGGCTCTCCATCAAATACTGTATCACTTCCTCATATTTAAAGCACTTCATAACTCGCTCCCTCTTACTCATCAGAGCTCGTACAGTTCTGCCCCCCTCTCGACTCTCTCCGCTCTCTGTTACACCCCCGTCCCGTCTGACCACCGCCGGCTATAGAGCCTTTAGTCGTACTCCTCTCTTAAACTCCCTCCCCGAAAAAAACATCCGTAACAGATTCTCCAAACAAATTCACATCTCGATTTAAGACCCATTTATTCAGAAGCGCTTAATCTACATGAAGTAAGGCTGAACTCAAATCTCCATTTAAATCATCATTTGTTTTTAAATGTCTTAAAGTATTTAATTTAATATTATTTTAATCAATTGCTACGTAACGTTATCTTTGTTATCGAGGTTATCTTGTTTAATCTTTTATAGGTGACCGGAAAGACCCCCATATAAATAGAATGTATCATTATAATAATAATAATAATTATTATTATTATTATTATATCTGATACATGGGTGTGCATCTTGAAAAAAAAACGGGCAGATCGGAATTCATGTGACTTTTTGCTTTTCTGCCTCTGACGTCATCAGCGCAAAGATCTCATATCTACAGTGGCCGTGAAGTGCAAAGCAAATGAACAAAAGCGAAACTAAAATAAATTAAAAAAAGAAAATAATAAAACCCAAAACAACATAACAAAATAACAAAACCCAAAACAAAATAACAAATTAAAAAACAAAATAACAAAACCCAAAACAAAATAACAAAACCCAAAGCAAAATAAATTAAAAAACAAAATAAATTAAAAAACTAAGTAACAAAATCCAAAACAAAGTAACAAATTAAAAAACAAAGTAACAAATTAAAAAACTAAATAAAACCCAAAACAAAGTAACAAATTAAAAAACAAAATAACAAAACCCAAAACAAAATAACGAATTATCTTTGGGTGTTATTATTTTGTTTTTGAATTTATTTTGTTTTCAGTTTTGTTAATTTGTTTTGCACTTCTCGGCCACCGTACATATCAGTGCTAGCATGAGCCGACACATAAATATGATATGATGTGTTTTAATTCAATGGCACTTTTAACAACTGTCATTGTCGCAAAGCAGCTTTACACAATCAGAAGAAAATTATGGAAGTTTGTATGAAATGTGTATGAATCAAAAGAGTCCCTGGTGAACAAAAGTTTTTTCACCCAAAAAACATGAGAAAAGAAGAATTTAGTAATCGTGAACGTGAATCGAATCGGAATTGATCGACGTGGCCTGTAATGTGAACGCAGCCTTATGGTGATTTCACGAGGAACGTATGCTTACTCACAAAGTGTGTGAAGATGGGGAGGAGGAGTACGAGTCACACACACACACACACACACACACACACACAGAGAACTGCTTAGGAGATCAGAATCACTGACCAACAAAAAAAAAGTTTTCAAGGAACATTTGGTGTCTTGAAACATTTAACACACTTCTCTTGCGAACGTATTGGATCAGCCAAGGAATGTCGGACTTGCTTTTTTAGCGACAAGCTTAATGCACAACATATCCTCTTCACACACACACACACACACACACACAGGCACAGTGAGCGCTCCAAGTGTTGTCCCTTATTCACTGTGACTAATGAGAATAGACGTTGCACATGACCTCACAAAGGAAAAAGTGCAGAAATAATGTGTGAAAGCTGTCTGTGTTTTTTGTGAAGCCAAAAAAATCTGTTCTGAACAAACGGTCAAGAATATGTTCCACATCTATTATTATTTCCAAATGACTACAAAAGACTTGATTAAAAAAAACATGTGATAAAAAAAACAAAACACGAAGTTAAAACGTGTCGTCGGAGTGAGTGATCAGATTCACACTTGGACACGTCTGTGTACTCTTGCGTACTTTACCTTCAGAGAGACATTTTTCCCAAACGTCACGTCTCCGGATACGGTCAGGTGATCCAGCTCCAGCATGTCAGGAATACTCTCGAAGCGTGTCAGATACTCCTGGACCTGTACAGAGAGAGAACTGTGCTCAGTCTGCGTAAAAAACAGTGACATTTACAGAAAGTACAGTACAAGCCTGTACGTCTGTGAATGACGTGAACACTCAGCGATTGGAACGGCTGATCCCTGAAAATCCACAGCGAACTTTTTTTTCCTTCTTCTTCCTGGTTTTCTCCCTAATTTAGTCGTGTCCAATTCCTCCCTGCTCGTTGGGGGCGGAGTAACACACTCGGAGGACAGCGCTATCCGCTCCTTCCACTTGCGTGAGCTCAGAGACGACCCTGATTGGCTGTAGAGCCGTGATTAATGTGGGAGCTCCAAGTACCTCTCATCTCTCCCCTCTGAGAGAGCTCGGCCAATCAGCTCTCTCTAGACCTCCAGCTGTGAGAGGTTACAGCATCACCCGGGAAT
>JAQQZT010000005.1:4902841-4922037 GCA_030068275.1 Clarias platycephalus | reverse complement strand
AATAATAATAATAACAAAAAATTCTGGACCTTTGGCAGTGGGGGGTGGGTCGTTCGAACCACCCGAACCCCCCCTGGCTACGGGCCTGATAAAACACACTCTACTGTAGCTGTAGTGATGTGTTTTAAAACTCTGAATGTAAAAAGTTCTCTCCGCATATCTGAAACGCCGGCCTCCCAGGAACTCCTTAAATATCCCAAATATGTAGAAATAATGGCTTGGGGAGAGAGAGAGAGAGAGAGAGAGAGAGTGAGTCAATCGGATTTACATTCTTCATTCACCATAAAGTCCCGGTTTGACTTGAACGCCCCACGTGCAGGACAGTACCGTGATGTTACTCTTCCCACTGATTGAAGCTCCAATAACAGAATGAGCGAGACTGATTTATTCCTCAGTACATACATTTATTTATTTTCTTGGGGTTTAAACATTGAAGGTCAGCAAAACAACTAAGTTTTTATTTTTACACAAATCCCAGCAGTTAGAGACAGACATTCCCTCATCATTTCAGCGCTAGAACTGGAGACTCCTTCCAAAGAACCTAAGATACATATTTATTATGAATTTTCCTTTGCTAAGTCACAACACACTTCTAAAATCACTTCATTATTATTATTATTATCGTAAAATTACACATCCGTAATATTTACAATAACAAGTGATTTTGCGAGTCTTTTATTTTTCCTTCCGTTCGTTTCATATCAAAACGTTTTAGTTCAATGACAAATGATAAGAGTTTTAGAACTTTTTTTTGCCTTCTAGTTAAAAACAAAAAACATCCTTAGCAAAACATCAAACAAATCTTCATAGTAAAGCACTATGAGCTAGTGTAGTATTATAAGATCCGTCCAACGGTTCGAAATTCTTTTGGACACCTGAGTAATTTTCCACACAGTTATACATCAATCAATCCATCAATCCGTCACCTCGCTGTACTTCTCTCTTAGGAGCACATGGATACTAAACGAATCATAAAGTCTTGTGAAATGGCTTATCTTATAAGATAATGTTTCATTCTGTCATAAAAAAAAGCCCAGGTTTCATCACTGCCAAGGATTTAATCCTTAAATTCACTCACTCACTTTCTACACCGCTCTTTCCTGAGTACAGGGTCACGCGGTGGGGTACGACCCTGGGGTGGGATTATTTTCAGATGTTTTTTTCTTTTTTATTTGATAGATATTTAGATAGATCAATTATAAACCTTTTTGCTTCATCAAATCGGACTACTAATTATAAGCACAGAAAAAGGGGGGGCTCAAACTTTCAATTAAGATTGTATCCACGCAAAAGACATCTACTGTACAGTATATAAATAATTTTTTCTTTTTTTTTTGTCTGTACATTGGCCAGAACTCGCTCTTTCCGTGATTGTTTTTACATTGCATATATTAGAGGAAGCGAAATCTCTTCAGCTAGATTTTGTCACAGCATCACGCAAAACTCTCTCGACAGAATTGAATGAAATGTTCGCATTATTTAGATATCTTAATGACGTTTAACCTGCACCATGAGTCAAATCAAAAAGTTGAGTAAAAGCAATGTTATGAGCAGTTATGTGCCAGGATTTAATAATCTACTTAAAAATAAACTCAATCTAAGCTGAATATTTTTACAAGGATTAGTTCATCATTTTCACGGCTGAAATAACAGCTCTGAAGTTGTGTAAGTGAATTTTAACGCTCTGGAGTCGGTCATTTAGGCAAAACTTCATCTTTATTTGATCCCTCTTCATCTTTTTCCGATTTCTCATCTGTGATTTGCAAACAAGGCGTAAAACGTAAAACTTCTCAATATCCGCTCTTTCCCTGTGATTGTAATAAGGTGAAATGACTCGTTAGATTTGTTTTGTACAATTTCCTAATATTTCGCCACCAGTCCAGTGGAAATCAATACCATATAACAACATTTTGTGAAAGCACAGTTTTAAAAAAAAGATTACAGGGTTCATCTTTGTTGCAGGCGGACATGAAAGTGGGCTTCAACCTGAAATAATATCATCACCTGATCATCTTATTTTTAGCATCAACCTTTTGAACTATTTCTACAAATTATGTTTCCCGTCAACGACGTGTACTTACGCTAGTTCAAAATAAAAGTATTATAAAAGGCATAACACTTTACCAATAACTATATATATTTTTTCTCTAATCATGCCTGAACACGAGATTTTAAATCCCAGAATCGGACGCTCTTACAGAAGAACATACCGTGTGTGTGATTCACACTCATCATAAGAAGCAATGAAGCTATGATGAAATTTTATGTAAAGTAATTTAATTACAGGTTACTTACCTTCTACATAAAGACACATTTTTTCATTCATTGATAATCTGTTTTGTTTGATCTCCTTGTGCAGGTACTTGTTTTGTAAATTATCTGGTAATTCCTTGTTTTATTAGTTAGTTTTTGTTTTCCTTCTTCTTGTTGTTTGGTCAGGATGTGAGAAGCATTCTCATTAAAAATCTGAAGCAGTGAGCTTTTAAACCCTTTAAACACATGCCTCTGCCCTGTCTCCTCCTCCCAATGTACTCTGAGTTATTATTATTAATAATAATAAAACTTTTAAAACTGCTAAACCACCAGGAGGTGAGTGAAAGTGCTCCTGGTCTCTATTCGTCAGTAGTGTGTGTGTGTGTGTGCACAAGCTGAGCCAGCTGTAATTATCCCTCACTTTCTCCCCTAGGTACCCCGACTCCGTCCCAAATACCCGCCTCCCTCACTATCCGCGCGCACTACTACGCTTAGGCTTGACACTGACGCCATAGTGACCTACTCACAACACACGTACCCTTTTGGAACGCAACCTGCGTCATAGTCGTAACATCCAATCATTTATCAGCTTTCACTTCCTGGTTGGTTTTGGCCACGCCTACATTCTTAAAATGACACGTACTTTACTGTGTGTATTTCAACAGAGAAAACAGTTTCCGCGCCGATAACCTAGAATGAATCAAGGTCACACTACTGATTATCTTTTATCTAACACCGTTAATTACCAAACAGGAGAGTTTAACTATAACCGTAATTACGACACCGAAGAACATTCAGGTGACCTTTTAGAATCAGAATCATCACCTGAGCCCGAAGCGGAAACGCATCAATCATTAACGAAACATCACCATGAGCATTATAATCACGTCACGAACGCAATCATAAGTGAAGTTTTTTTCCCCCTTACTTTTGGTGACTTGAACACAGAAATCCCGAGTCTTCGAGCAGGAATGCTAATGTTAGTCAGTCAGGCACGCACGCGCATCCTACAGATGATGCAGTCTCGCGGATCAGGGTGCGCGCGACCGCGGAAGTGGTTGTGGCCGAATCCCAAATGACTTCCTGTCGCCTCCACATGTGCACTACAGAGACGTGTTGACTTTGTAGGGCACTAATAATGTACAAATCATAATATTTAGGAATCCATCACCTGTGATGTTGATGATGAAGTGCTCCATGATAGTGATGCTGCCATACTGTGGTGCAAACAGAGTAAATAAATAAAGCAGTCCACCATACGAGGCGGCTTGGTGGTTAGCACTGTCACCTTGCACCACCAGGGTGACGGGTTCGATTCCCACCATGGAGTCTGCATGTTCTCTTCTCTCCGTGCTTGGTGGCTTTCCTCCGGGTAGTCTGGTTTCCTCCCACAGTCCAAACACAAGCAAATTAGGCTAACTGACATTCCCAAATTCCCAAGTGTGCGTGCCCTGCGATGGATCGGCACCCCATGGAGGGTGTTTCTTGCATCTTGCCTTTTGGGATAGGCTTCAGGGCCCCCCGCCACGACTCTGTACACAGGAATAAAGCAGTATAGACATTGAGTTAGTGAGTGAGTCCGCCGTGAGAAACATTCAATCATTCATTCATTCATCTTCTATACTGCTTATCCTACTGTCAATCTATGAATCAATGGCAAGTCACACACACACTCACACAATTTATCCCATCTTCCCCCCCCCAAAAAAATTGTGGTTTTGTGGTACTCTGATCTCCATCCATCCATCCATCTAGGAATCTCTGTTGTTCAACTAGGGCCCATGAAGGTCAATGGTGACTACCATTTTCCAACCGTGGTGGGACCGCCGGTCATCATTCACCCGCGCATTCATACACTACGGGAACGCCAATAAGCCTAATCTGCATGTCTTTGGACTGTGGGAAAGAAACTGGAGAAAACCCACCAAGCACAGTGAGAACATGCCAACTCCTTGCACACACACCCTGGATGTGAAGATGCCAACCACTAAACCACAGTTGCCTATGATGATGTTACAGGATGATATTGCAAATGCAATGTACTGTAATTCGACTGGTCTGAGCAGTTCTGACTGTTTTTTTTCTTTTCCAGTTCGACTGGTAGTGAGTGGTAGGAGCTCCAGTTTGACGTGATCATCCTTGCTTTTACCACTCACGTCACCTCCACTGAAGCTCCAGCGACTTCCTTGTCCACCACATTGAGTTGTAACCACAATTCCAACCACAATTATTCACTCTGCTGGCCAAACCAGCGCAATAGGAAGAACTGAAGACAAATTTTGAAACAAATTTACAGTAAGAGATACTGATTCTGTTCAACTCAAAATCCCAGAATGCAATACGACACAGTTGTGCTGAGCTACTGGCCAAACTCGGCTAGTTAAGAGATCATCAGTTGCATCCATGATGAACCTTTGATGATGCTCAGTTGGGTTGAGATCTGGTGTGGTGTGGTGACCTCAATGTCATGATAAAGAAACAAATTTGGGATCATTTTAGCTCTCGTGACATGTGTGGTATCCTGTGCTCATAAAGGGATGGACACCATCTGCAAAAATACTCAGGTAAGATGTGGCATTTAAAGCATGCTCAGTTGGTATTAAGGGGTAAAGCAAGAACATCTCCCCTACACCATCACACTACCACCACCAGCCTAAACTTTTGATACAAGGCTAGATGGATCCATGCTTTCATGTCAAGACTCATCAGACCTCATCTTCATTATCTTTCCAAAGTTCGACGTGTTGTGTGTTCAGAGATGTTCTTTGCATGCATTTTCTCCTAGAGCGATGCTGCTTACTTGAAATGATCTCTTTGTCAGACCATTCTCTGTAAAACCTAGAGAGGGGTGATGTGTGAAAATCCCAGATGATCAGCAATTACAAACATACAGTACTTAGACCATCCTGTCTGGCACCAACGGCCGTGCCATGTTCAAAGTCACTTAAATCACCTTCCAACCCCATTCTGATGCTCGGTTTGAACTTCAGCAGCTCGTCTTGACCATGTCTTCATTCCTAAATTCTCAGAGTTGCTCCCATGTGATTGGCTGGTTAAATATTTGCGTTGAACACGTCTAACTAATTACCTAAAGGACCACCGAGTGGAAGTTAGCTTTAATATTTTCAACATAGCATCAGTTTCTTTCCTAACAAACTACTTTCAAATGATGTCATTTTACTGTAGGTCACCCCTTTTTAAAAAACATTTTTATATCTGTTGTTCTAATTCCTACTCACTTAATCTTACTAGATCTTATACATTACGTGATCTTCATTAGGCGGCACCAGTGGCTTGGTGGTTAGCACTGTTCAGGGTCCGGGTTCGATTCTCGTGTATGGAGTTTGTTCTCCCCGTGCTTGGTGGGTTTCCTCTGGGTTCTCATTTTTTTTCCATTCCAAAGATATGCAGATTAGGCTAACCGGCATTGACAAATTGCCCTTGGTGTATGAATTTGACCGGAGGACTCACAATGGTCAACATTAGCCTAAAAAAAAATAAATAAATAAATAAATAAATAAAAATTAATAAAATAAATGCACAGCTTTGGAATATCCTCTATATAGAAAGCGCTTGGGTAGAGATGATGGAAGGCCGTTTGAATTTACAGGCAATAAATACACACATTGTAGTGTTGAGGTTGCACACTTTTGGTTTGACTGATATAAGTTAAACTGGTGAAACATCAACACAAGTAATAAAGGTTTCATATTAAAACACACCCACAACAAGAGCAAAGAGACAAAATCAACTCAGTTTACATAAATTTTTTAGTTGTTTATTGAACATCTGTCTGGTACAGTAATTAGACACCCATGCATCATGGGAAATTTCATGTTTAACTGGTGATGTACTTTAACAAACCAAGTTTTTTTTTTGTTTTTTTTGGAGGCTTGACAAGAACACACATACAGCGCGTAAAACAGAGAGAAAGCTTATTGACCTTAATATATACTGTATTGTCTATGTGACCTATCAGACTTCATGGCTACTTTCTCACCCTGACCGTCTTATTTGTGCATTTTCTCCAACATAAGAGCGACAGCAACAGGCACCGAATTAATACACAACCTGAATTCTAGACGCCTAGAATCTACAGGTTCCTATGTTACAACACACATAAGCACAGGAATGTGTGCATATGTGATCTAAAAATTTTCTACTGATGTATTTTTGAAAGAGAAATGATGAAAGAGAGAGAGACAACAACGGAGTGCTTTTTGGGGCGTTTCACAGACGTGCGTCTGGGCGGAGGTGTGTGTTCTGGGGACGAGTCAGTCACACGCCGAGGAAGGAGGTGGCGGTGTCTCGCTCCTCGACCAGCTCGGCTGCCGTGGCGTCCATCTTGGCTCGGGAGAAGTCGTCGATGGACAGACCCTTGGCGATCTTCCAGGTTTTATCCTGCAGGAGAAAAGCAAGAGAGGAAGACCTTCAGGATTCAGGTTCGTCTGATATGGAAACTGATATGAAAGAGTCTGGGTTTTGAAGTTTTTCTTACGGTCCAACGTTAAAGGGGAACGACTTAAAACTTTGACAGTGAATTGACCAACAGAAAACAACCGATAGATCAGCTTGAAGGATTCTTCAGATATGCATGTGGTTCAGAGATAATTTGTATAGATTTTGTCTCACAAGGGAGTGGTGGCTCAGACGGCTAAGGCTCTAGGTTGTTGATTTTCGGAGCCGAGGATCTGAGTTCGAGTACAGTGGAACCTCGGATTGCGAGTAACGCGGTTTACGAGTGTTCCGCAAAACAAGCAAAGATTTTTAATAAATTTTGACTTGGAAAACGAACAAGTCTTGGTTTACGAGTACCGACTATCATACATCACGCATGCCCTTCTTGTTTTGACGCCGAGCGTCACGTGATCACAACTGAGCCAACAGTTTTTCCCTCTCTTGCGCTGCGGAATTGTGGGCAATCGTCTCCCCTGCTGGGTCTTAGTGCTCGTCTCTTACTGGTATAATCAACATCCGTGCACGTGTGTACTGTTTACTGTAACACTGTTATAATAATAGTATACTTATAGTATTTGACACTGGCATGGTGGGAAAATTTGCTTTGGTTTATGAGTGTTTTGGAATAGGAGCCCGCTTCCGGAACGAATTATGCTCGTAATCCAAGGTTCCACTGTATTTCAATTCAATTTGATTTATATAGAGCTTTTAACAATGGTCGTTGTCGCAAAGCAGCTTTACAGAATCAAAAGAAAATTATGGAATTGTATATAAAATGTGTAGAAATCAGATTGTCCCTGATGAGCAAGCCGAGGGTGACGGTGGCCAGGAAAAACTCCCTGTGATGGGAACAATAAGAAGAAACCTTCAGAGGAACCAGACTCAACTGGGAACGCATCCTCGTTTGGCTGATAACGGATAGCAGGGATATGATCTGCATCATACTGTGTGTTGGGCAGCTGGAAGTTTAATATAACAGTTGATGTCTTTGAGTTAATATGGAGTTGGGGTCATTATTGGAGGCTCAGATAGACTGTAGGAAACTCCCGTTCTGAAATTAGGGGACTTTTTAAAGAAGTGGGAACAAACATTTTACCGCAACCAAATGGCTGCAAAGTGCCTAAAGATATAGTTTAAAAATTGGTCGTTTATGTAACGACCTCAGCAGCGACCTCATTTCCCCTCTCGTCCGTTCCAACCACTCAGCATTAGCAGTAAACTAAACACTGGCCTGATCATCTGCACCAGTTTCTCACTCGGTCATGCCTTAAGTTAGAATTTTTAAAGCTTGAATGATTCATAGATCACGGTGTGGCTTAACAAACAAAAAACATTCGTCCGATACTGCGCAGGTACAGGGACCGGACCGAAAATGAGAGCCTTCAGGAAGCCTGGAGAACTGTTCCTCAAGCCTGCATCAAAAATACAAGAAAGTCTGACTCTTTGGAATAAAAATAAGATGAAATGATGGGAGGCTCGAGACTTTTGCACTGTATTGTATATAGAAACTAATTTAAGCTCTAATCTGTTACTGTGCACGTACAGTAGAGAAACACTCCGGTTTCTCAGTGGTGTAAAGAACCTCAATGTAATTTTAGTGTAATTTCTTTTATCAGCTTAAACGAAGGCTGGACAATCAAGAATGAAGATATGAAAACTTTAACCTTTTATCATCTGTATACAATTCTCTCTCTCACCTTGATGGTGACGGGGAATGAATAGATAAGATCATCAGGAACGCCGTAGGAGTTTCCGGTCGAGTACACACCCATGGAGACAAACTCGCCCTATACAATACAAACAGTGTGTAAATGCAGCGGAAAAACAATCAAAACAAAACACAACATTCTGGTTAATCTGGAAATGAGATTGAAACCTGTTTAACTCAGCATGGCGGAATAATTCTAATAACACGTCAGAAAACATGGACGAGACAATAATAGTGAAAATGCAGGAGGGCAAGTCACGCATGAAACACTAGATTAGGTAACACAATAGGTCTTGGTCTTTATATATAGCAGGTAATAATGTATCAAGTATTTAACATGTTTTTAAACATCCAGTATGGCGAGACTGGGTGGAGCATGTGTGTGTGTGTGTGTGTGTGTGTGTGTGTGTGTGTGTGTGTGTGTGTGTGTGTGTGTGTCATGGCGAAAGAACGTTTGAACATGTGCACAGGAGAATTTATTAAACTGTGTAGAGTATACCGTGGATTTCACTGTTCATGAGGAATTCAAGTCAAACGAAGTGAGATATATAAATAATAATAATAAATAACCGAAACAAAGAATGCTGTGGTGTTGGTTTGATTTTGTAAATGTCAATTCTTATACACATCTACAGTATTATCTTTGAGTAGCACGGAGGCGTAGCGGTTAGCACTGTCGCCTCGCACCTTCAGGGTCGAGGGTTCGATTCCCGCCCCGGAGCGGTCTGCGCGAAGTTTGCATGTTCTCCCCGTGCTTGGCGGGTTTCCTCCCACATTTCAAAGACATGCTTAGGTTAATTGGCGTTCCCAAATTGCTCGTTTTGTGCGTGTGTGTGTGCGCACGTCCTGTGATGGATTGGTACCCCGTCCAGGGTGTACCCTGCCTCGTACCCAAAGTCTCTTGGGATAGGCTCCGCCCCCCCCCCACCCCTGTATACAGGATAAGAAGGATAGATGATAAATGAATGGACCACTACCAATCTATTGCGCAATACTCCAAACCAGTAGGTGGCAGTATTGCACCAACCACTCGGCAAATTGTCAAAGATGTAAGCGGATCACATTTTCTGCAGCTACTGTCGTGTACGTATGCATTTTCAATATACACTATATTGTACAGTCAAGTTTAGGGAATTTAACATTTTAAGGTTTTCTAAAAATGGTTAAAAAAAAATTTAAATAAACAAACGTGAATTCTGAATTGAAAACTGACTCTTCAATCCTTTTAATAATACTGAAACCAAAGATTTAAGTTCATTTGCATAATCAGTTAAATCGCACAGCTCTAGACAGTGAAACACGTCTCTGCTGTGATGTAACAGACGGGGTTGGATGTAGCGGACCTCGGCAGTGCCGCTCCACAGGTCCCTCATGTGGTCACAGATGGCCTTGGCAGCAGACATGGCGCTGGAGAGCTTGCGAGCCTTAATGACCGCCGCTCCACGCTGCTGAACCGTCTGAGGAAGACACACACACACACACACAACGGGAGAGCGTTTACAATCATGGACAAAAGCTAAAGAACTTTTCATAACTGTTATGAGAAACTAAATAAATAGCACATTTTCAAGTTAAATATCGCATTTTAAAAGGTAAAAATAATTGCAATGTGATTTTTAAAAAACTAATCGTGCAGCACTCATCCCCCCCCCCCCCCCCTTTCATTTTGTTCAACACAAATATCCTAGAACTTAACAAGCGTCCCATATCCCGTACGTCCATCGTCAGACGCTCCTCCGACATCCATCTCACAAGTAACATTTTCCAGCTCGTCTCCGGACTAGGCGAGGTACATCATCTCTCTAGTGGGTATTTGGTCTACCCCAGGGCCTCCTTCCACCCGCTCGGGACGTGCTTGGAACACATCTGATAAGGTGGTGTCCTGATCAGACGCCCACGCCGCCACAGCCGGTTCCTTTCATGATCAGAAGCTCCCTCCTGATGTCCCGTCTCTGAGGCAGAGCCCAGCTGAAATACGCTTGTATTCTTTTACTTTCTGTCACAACCCAAATTAGGTGAATGTAGGCTGGAATGTAGACCGACTAGTAAACTGAAAGCGTTGCCTTTTGGCTCGGCTCCATCTTCACACCGACGGTGATCCAATGCATTATTACACTGATCTACTCCTGCTTTAAACCTTTCTATAACCATTTCTTCTGTACATTTGGAAGCTTGCCTACAAAAGTGGAGGTGTGTCCCTAAAACCTGTTTCACATTTTCTACAACCCCGAAGGCGTGTCACAAGGAAACAATTAAGAATAATTGCACTTCCGTGTCCAGGCAACACGCCTTCTATTGGAACAGTCTGAAGGCGTGCCGTGAAACATTTCTAATTACGGTCATAATGTCTTTCAGAGTTGTTTACCAATTTTAATTCTTTAATTAATAAGAAAAGCTTGACAATTATTTTTTATTTTCTAATTGTCGTAGCTGAATTTATTAAAGCCATCAATCAGTCAATCTGACTAGCAAAAGCTTTTTTTATAGTATTAATATTATATTTTTATACTTCATCAACTTTGCATTTATTTATTTATGAATAAATGAAATAGCTACACGACAATCTAGTACTTACAGTAACGACTTCAAGTCTAAATGCATGACGTTAACAACTACATATTGACAAGCGTGTTCGAATCGCTGACTGTGAAGGGCGAGACTCACCGAGATGAAGTCTCCGTTCAGCCAGTTGTCGTCCTTGACGGCGTCGTACGCGGCCACCTCTTTGCCCCCCACGTTGACCTTGCCGTGGTGCGCGTCAGGGTACTGGGTGGACGAGTGGTTCCCCCAGATGATCACGTTCTTCACGTTGTTGGCCGGAACACCGCAGCGTATTGCCACCTATAGGACAGTACCGTGAACTGCAGCTTAGGACGACCAAAATCAAGCGCTGGCGTTTATACGTTCAATTTATTTAATTAGCGCCATCCTTTACAAAAAAACATGTATTTAATTAAACTGTTAAAACTAACGCTGTTCGTTAAATATCCTTATCCATCCATTAATGATTTTAAATACCAAAAAAAACTAAAACAAACACTGACTCTCTTACTACAGTCATATATTTTATTTTATTATCTTTTAAAATCCCCTCCTGCTAAGTAAACAGAGATAACATAAGCTGCTATTAACTCACTCGAGGCTGACTAGACTGGTTAGACTATTAAAGTTTCCCAAGGTCTACCCTTTTTTTCTTGCTTCCTTGATAACGTGCATCTTCTTATCACCACGAGATAGATAAAAAAATAAGGAAAGATCAAATGGAACGGCTTTATTGCTGCGGTGACAGATTATCATGTCCTCGTTAGACCATAAACGCAAAGTAAAGTCCGACGTGGTGTTCTTTAATAGACTAATTCTACTGTAATCTTTCAGGGGAACTAAAAACATTACAAAAAATAATCACTATGTAGGTGGAATGACACGATTATTTCCATATAAATGCGCACACTCAAGTGTTTTATTGCTTAGAATTCAAATGTTAATCAATTCTACCTCAACTCTCTGACGGGTTCTCGCATTCTTTTATGACATTCCTCTCGGTTTCACTTCCACCAAACCACTTAGGTCATGCAGAAGCAGCTTGTGTGTGTGTGCACGTGTGTGTGTAATCATAGATTAGATGGTGTTCGAGTGATACTCATCCTGGATTAGTGCTTTAGATTATCTCAGGCTGACTTAAATTAAAACAGGAAGATACTATGAATAGTAACTATAAAAACATATGCTGTAGATTAGTGTTATTTGTTTTGTGTGCGTGTGTGTGTGTGTGTGTGTGTGTGCGCGAGGTCGCACCTGAGCCATGGCACGGTTATGGTCCAGGCGAGTCAGGCAGGAGAAGTTCTCTTTGGGGATAGATGGAGCTGATTTAGCCGCAATCAGGCAGTTGGTGTTGGCTGGGTTTCCCACCACCAGAACCTACGGAGAAACAAGACGCACAACAACAATGTAAAGGTTGAAATTTCAGCTTCTTAAAAAAAATAATAAATAAAAAAAATGTATATAGCACAAACATGGACTTGATACAATCCTCAAGAAAAGTATTTTGTGATTGTACACTTTCTGGGAACAGATTTCACACCAGTAAACAGGAAGTAACACTGAGCATGACTTCACACTACCCACTGCTTACAAATTTCCACCTGGTAACAATGAGACAAACTCAAAGGTAGTAAACAAATGGAAATAAATCCTGCTTTGGTCTAAGATTAGTTTGGTCTAAATCCAAATATATAAGGATTATATGCTAAGATCAATCATGAAAAAGAATGTACTACACACACATTCAGATATTTTTTCCCCTAATTTAGTCGTGTCCAATTCCTCCCCGTCACTAGGGGGCTCCCACATTAAGGCTACTACTACCACTCAGTCGGGAGGGCTGAAGACTATCACGTGTTTCCTCTGAACCACATGACGCCAGCTACTAAGTACTTCCCATCCCTCCCGTCTGAGGGAGCTCGAGCAAGACTTCCGGCTGCGAGAGGTTACAAGATCACCCAGGAAATCGAACTCGCGATCTCCGGATGATAGGGCGAGCGCTTTTACCACTGCGCCACTCGGAGGCCCAAGAAATTCAGATTGTTTTATGCACTCAGTCCGGGTCCTTTAAATGAAATAAATTATTGCATCAGTACAGCATGTCATGGGGACGTGGATCAGTCTGTGGCACTGCTGAGGCGATATTGAAGACAAGGTTGCTTTAATAGCAGCCTTTAGCTCATCTGTATTGTTGGCTCAGGTGTTTCATCTTCCTCAATTTCTCCATGAGGTTCAGGTCAGGCGAGTTGTCTGGCCAAATCAAACACCATCAGCAACATCATCAGCAAACCAGTTAAGTGTTAGTTTTGGCACTGTGGACGTGCTTATCAGCAGATTGAAGCATGAAGCTCTCAAAATATCCTGGTAGAAGGTTGTGTTGACCTTGGATACGGTCCAGCATTACCAACAGATGATATGGCACCCAGATTATCCCAGACTGCTGAAACTTCACACTGGACTTCCAGCAACCTGGATTCTGTGTCTTTCCATTCTTCCTCCGTCCAGTAGCCTGTTGCCTGAAGATGTCGGTGTACTGTGGCTCTTGATGCACTGACTCCAGCCTCACTCCACTCCTTGTGAAGATCTGCCAAGTTCGTGAATCTGCTTTGCTTGATAATCTTCTTAGGTTTATGCACCTTATGTACCCTTCTTCTATAACACATTTCCCTTCCAGTAAATTTTCCAATTACCCAGCACCCGTTCTTTCAGTGAACCTACTGTGGTTTACACTCCTTGTGGAGGATGTCGATTCCAAGAACAAGCTGTTTCACATGCTTGTCATAAGATACTCAACAGTGTACTTAATTACATCTACACACTTGTTTTAGCACTAATACACAATTCATTAACCCTTTCAATGATCATGTCTATTAAACTTCAAAAACTGTTTTAGAATCAAGTGCTGTTTGTGCAAAAACAGCCATGAACTAGCTTTTCCAAGTCATCTGCTCCCCTACAAGTCAAAATACAGGTAGTCCCCGACGTCTGAACGAGTTCTATCCTGAGCATGTTCGTAAGTCTGATTTGTTCTTAAGTCCGACAAAGTGAGTCTTATAGGTCTTTGACACGAATATACAATGTAAAGCATACCAATCCACTTGTCTAAATCTCTGTCCACTTCCCCATACTGCCATCATGTGGCCAAAAAGCATAACTGCGCCTAAGGAAACTCATCTCAAACAAATGCAAGAGTGTCGTCTCTGAGTCCTTAAATCGCGAAAGGAATTCCGGACGCCATTTTGTCTTGGAGCTGTTTTCCACTGTGTTGGACTGTGAACTCTGTTGAGGATTTCACGGAATTTGAATTATTCACCATCCGGACAAATTTATATGATTTTCCATTATCGTGCTCCCGGACTGATTCATTGAAACCGGTGAGGCCGACTCATTTCTCCCGCTCCCCCACATACAATAGAATATTATAGAAATATTGTATACAATTGTAAATATTGGTATCTGGTGCACTGCAGTGTCTATTTTTTGAATACATGTGAGCTACGTCCACGATTGAACTGAGAGTAGGATGGAACCGCGGTCCGTTCTACTGTATCTGCGGAAATTCATAACTCGAATGTTCGTAAGTCGGGAACTATCGGTACTACACAATTTCAAAACCTCTTCACTGATCATGTCTATTAACCTTCAAAAACTGTTTTAGAATCAAGTGCAAAAACAGCCATGAATTAGCTTCTCAACATTCATCTGCTCCCCTACAAGTCAAAATATACTGTATTTTACTGTTTACTACAGAGTTTACATTGGCCTGTAAGCGAGCTCGTCTCTTGTTGCTATAATAAAAAAGGCTGTTGAATTACTACAATAGTGGTATAAATATTACAATAACCACCATTATTGCCATGTATTTCATTATAAATAAGATTACTGCACAATAATAAGTTAGAAACAAAAATGTTAAAGTAAAGAACTATCCAAAACGTACAGATTAGTATAAATCATGCAGCAGCGCCCCCTTGTGACCAACTTGTTGCATACAGGTTTCGGCCCTCGGTTCATGTTCAAATCTTCCTGTCTGGGTAGATCGGAGGACCGACACATCAACTAGCCAATATTGAAAAGATTTCAGGTCTATCTTTGAGATCATTGGTGGTTTTTATAACAAACTTCTAAGGAAAGAATTTTGAACAGCACAGAGCAAAATGTGTTGAGAACTGCAGACACTAGAGACTCAATCCTGGGGTCTTTTTACTTGAGTCAATCCAGGTTTTCATGCATACGACATATCAATCATGGCGTAGTGGTTAGCACTACGGCCTTGCACCTCTGGGTACTCTGGCATTGCCCACAGTGTGTGAAAGTGTGTGGACTGGCACCACATGCCCGGCGTCCTGTGGGATAGGTTCCCAGCCCCCCTTGACCCTGTTCAGGATAAGCGGAATAGAGCATAAGAACGAGTGAATCTTGAGATTAGAAAGCTGTATAGTCACCTTGACCGTCTTCTTGGCGTACTTATCCAGCGCTGCGCCCTGAGATTTAAAGATGGCCACGTTGGCCTTGAGCAGGTCTTTCCTCTCCATTCCCTCCTTCCTGGGCATAGAGCCCACCAGAATGGCAGCATCCAGGTCCTTAAACGCAACTTCCTCTTTGTCTGTTGGGACGACCTCTATACACACACACACAAAACATTCTGCTGTTAGGCGTGTCCAGGTACGCCAGTGAAGAAACTTTGACGAACTAAACGTGACTATGAATCAACACAAACTTTTCTCCTTTCAGGTCTGAGTTATTTTACTACACACCACTTCCAGTCACTGCATGTGTATGGTTCACGTCTTGAGTAATTTGAGCAGATTTTGTTACTAGGTCTAGAGGAACGTCTTTTTTTTATTATTAATTAATTATATTATAAATAATGTATATATAATTTATTACAAGTAAATATATTTTTTTTTAATGTAGTATTGAGGAACAGTTCTCCAGGTATCCTGAAGAATCTCATTTTCAGTCCGGTCCCTGTACCTGCACAGTATCAGTGGAATGTTTGTTGGCATAAACCAGTGACAAACAAGTGTTCAACAAAATGTAAAAGCCTGTCGCAGTAAAACATTCGTTCCAATTTCTTTAATTTAGTCTACATTCAATTTAGATTTAATCTAAGCTCCATTCCAGGATCACGTTCGTAAGTCGGATTTGTTCTCAAGTCCGACAAAGTAAGTCTTATACGCCTTTAACACGAATATACAATACGAAGCCTAACAATCCGCTTGACTAAATCTGTCCCCTTTCCCCACACTGCCATCATGTGGCCAAAAACTGTAATAGCACCTAAGGAAATGAATCTCGCACATCAAATGTCACATTTTTTTAATTAGTAAGGGGAATCCTGGATGCCATTTTGTCTCCGTTTTCGCTCCATTTTTAGTTGTTTTCCACTTTCTTGGACTGTGAACTCGGTTTTGTTGAGGATGTCCCAAAATTATTATTATTTACCATCAGGACTGATTCATTGAAGCATTCACTCACGAATGTATTATATACAAAATAATGTACATAATTGCAAATATTGGTGTCTGGTGCCCTGCAGTGTCTATTTATTGTAGATGAGCTACTTCTGTGATTTGTTCACATCTACGAATGTTCGTAGAACCGCGGTCCGTTCATATCTGCAGAAATCCGTAACTCAAATGTTCGTAAGTCGGGGAGTAACTGTATCTTAGAAAAAGGTAATTGGTTTGAACTTCTCAATGCATATTAAAACTGACTAAAAGGTGTGTTTGTGTGTGTCCAG
Organism: Clarias platycephalus; assembly: GCA_030068275.1. Lineage (NCBI taxonomy): Eukaryota > Metazoa > Chordata > Actinopteri > Siluriformes > Clariidae > Clarias > Clarias platycephalus. Next base: position 4,905,331 of record JAQQZT010000005.1, on the reverse strand, counting down.
CCATGTGTATAGTTTACCCTTCAGAAGTGGGAGCGCGCAATCCTGCAGCTCCATGACCACGCCACCCAGCGCGGGCAGCATGGGAGTGATGTCCAGCAGCACCAGGGAAATGGGCTGATAACGAGAATAAAGCAGACAAAGAGGATTAGAGTAACGTCATTTAGAACTGTGTTAAAGTTGTGCCTTTTTTACTGTTATAAACATATATTTTGTAAATATGTAAATAGCTATTATATTTATTATAGAAAGAGACCAAGTTATAAACTTCTCATCAGGTTAAGCAGGTTAAGGCAGCACTGTGGTGCTGTACTATAAATACAGTCAAGACTATTACAGTTTCGTGGTCCACACTGCAACATAGTGGCTTAGCATAAGGATTAGTGTTTTTTTAATTATTTTTTTTATGCAAAATGGAACACAGCCACTTTCCATACGCTATCTCGTTGTGTAAATTCAGCTTCACGGTCACCTGATCTTTGCCAAACACATCTCCCTTGGCAATGCCGAACAGCAGGGAGTAGGCGATCTGCCCAGCAGCGCCGGTCACCAGAACTCGGATAGGTTCAGCCTGCGAGGGGGAAAAACATTTTTTTTTTAAAATCAGACTGGTGAATATATATAGTGTAGCGTCTTGAAAAGGGGAATCACTTTTAAAGATTTTACACTGGCCTCGTCCAGGCCTAGCGCTAAGAAGGAGTAGAGATGGCGAATTAATTCCACTACACATTATGTGGCATTATACAATCGGATTGGCACTGAGGTATGGCGATAAAACCGTATCCGGAGATCCCCGGTGATTCCCGGCCCTAGTACTAAAATATCACTGCTTCCAGTCCAGATGTTCGGAAACAAAAAGAAGTTATTGTTTTTAGGTAGCAACCTTAATACTGTCATTTTATTTATTTTAAATAGTTGTTTAGAATGGAGATTAATTTTCTTTCCAGTTCGTCCCTCTGATCCCGTTATCTTACAGAAGGTCAGGAGGGAGGCAGGCGGAGAAACAGGCAGGGAGTCTCAGGCTGTTATTATTAAAGATTAAAACAACACATTAAGTCTGATCTTTTAGAGTTTTCCAAACTAGCCTCCGAATGCAACTTCCGATTTCTGCACGTGCCGATTTGTACCAAAGAAAACACAGATTTCCTGTTTTGTGTGCATTGAAACATTTTAAAGTATCAGAATCAATAGGGTCAATCTGATCACTTCGATTTAAACAAATTCTCTCACATGTTTCATATTTATTTCCTGAATTTTCTTTTATTCTGTAAAGCTGTTTTGCAACAATGAGCAGTATTAAAAGCACTATATAAAAAATGTAATTGAAATGAATTGACCAGCTTAGAATTATTGGGCATCAGATTGAAAAAAAGAAAATCAGAGCAATGTCACATGTGAATTAAAAAGAATAATCACTAACAGGTCATCGGGTCAGGTCGCACATTAACGTGAGCTGACGGAGGTCATAAGGACGATCAGGTCAACTTATATAAATAGAAGCAAGCACGTGATACAAGACACTTTGAAATTCTTAGTGATCGAAATAGTAACAGCAGAAGAGAAATAAAAATCTTTCCCTTTACAGCCTCATTTCATCAGCCGCCTCATGTTTGTATCCATGGCAACGGACCTTCAGCATCCACGAAAATAATCCACTAACTTCCAACATGTATAAAATAAAGTATTTAACAAAAAACTAAAATAAACCTAGCAACATAATACATGTTCAGTTATCAGAAGATCCACATTTAACACCTACAAGAGCAAAGTTACTCCAAAAACAAACAAACAAACAAAAACAAAAAACAATAACGTAAAAGATTAAAAGGCTGCAATTTATCAAAGGTAATATATGCTTAGTCAGGAATTTATGTCAATTGTTTGTCAATAATTCGTGTACTTGTTTATAAATTTCTTTAAATAGAATGTATAAATATTAATAAACATCCCCTTAAACATGTCAATGTGGTGTTGATCCTCAATACAACACGGTATATTTAATATCATTGTTTAAACCTCAATATCGCAACATGTGGCAAAATGATCACTTTTTAAAAAATTAATCGTTCGTCCCTGATTTTCTAGCTTTCCTTTTTATTTTAAACCATTTTCAGGAACGACAGCAGGGACAAAAGGAGTAAGAGACTACAAATAACGTTAGCAGGTGTGTCGCATAATTACTCGGACATTTCAATTAGACTGATGATCTCAAAGCAAGTTTAACGACTATACAAATTCACAGACATCGCACACAATGTTCGCCAAACATTCTTTAGAAGCTCTTAAGCCACTATTCAAGGAAGATTTGTGCACTGTCTGGGTTTAAAAAAAAATTTCTCAGTCAGCTTTGACATGCAGTATCAAGTTCACGTGTACTGCAAATGACTCCTCATCATCCCAGAACCACCCACTCACCCACCCACTCACTCACCCACTCACTCACCCACTCACTCACCCACTCACTCACCCACTCACTCACTCACTCACTCACTC